>JAANSM010000597.1:0-25995 GCA_036850725.1 Orchesella villosa | reverse complement strand
CTCTTCATGTTCCAGTCGTTTCTTTTCGCTGTCACTGAGAGACTGATACCTATCCATCATTTCCCGAGGACCTTGATCCATTCCAACTAATTCTCTCTCTTGTGCCACAGCATCCAAAAACACGTCTTCCCAGAACTGCATTTCCTCCCACAAGAAGGATCGTTCCTTTAATAGCCCTTCAAACACATACATTCGCCCATTTTCTGGACTCGTTGGCGAGCTTCCGGTTGGAATTAACGAACCCGCATGGTATCTCAACCCAGCAGCCAATGCGGATTTGCTGGACCAAACGCTTGGGCTTCTCTTTCCACGGCCAGAACCCTTTTTAAACGAAATCGATTGGCAAATTTAGACCACGTCCTTATTCATTTGGAAAAGGAATGGTATTCGATCACAGTTGCGCTACCTGTTCTAACTCCGTATCGGACACAGTGGAACGTAATGACATTTGTGAGAGTCTGCTTGTTAGTTTAGCCTTGCTTCCAGAACTGCCTGGCAATTGGATGCCCTGTGGGGGCCAAGATGGATTGATTACAACATTTGTGGTGGAAGGTGCAGGCCCAGCTGTAATTTCTGGCCCTTCAATCTATTTGATGATATGATGAAAATGTCATTTTGATGCTATAGCTCATTAAAACCTAAAATTCAATTAGCCTTCTTACATGACTCTCAGAGGAGCTGAGACGTGACATTAAGTTGGGTTTTTTAGTTTGCAAAATATCCCTAAAAATGTCTGACGTGTTGGTAGCTCCAGATGGAAATAATTCACTTCCTGTTTCTTCTGCTGGCAAATTTAGAGAAGTGATTCCAAATGAAGTGGAGTGTCTTTCACAATGAAAATTATGCATNTTACTAGAGTGCTCCCCGGATTGCGCTGAAGGTCGTCGTGAAGGTTCCGGGGAGACTTGAACCGATGAAACTGGAGAAGCTCCCATTGACATCGCACCAGGACTTAAACCAGTTGGTTCCAAGTATTGGGAATAATGCGAGCCTGACTCACCGCTTATATCGTTTATATCTTTGGTCCAATAGTGGGTGTGTGCAATTTCCAAAATCTTTAAGGTGAAGATTCATGTCAGACTCGGGGTCAGTGAACTATATGTCGCTTGCATATCACCACCATACATGCATAACCTAACAAGGAGAAGGCTAAAGAGTAGTAAGTAATTTTACCTGGAACGCAGAAGCCATCCCACCCAGCCCACGATTTGCGGAACTATGTTCCAAGCCACCGATCAGTAGCTGAAGCATTTTCAACATACCTTTCCACACCGGCTTGGTAATGCACTGTTGGGGTGAAACGGTGAAAGTGAGCATAAATTGTAAATTCACGGAAGTTGTGGGTGTATTGTGAGCGGATTGAGAAGGGGGATCATGGTATTATAATAAAAGCTTAACCAGTACTTACAACATCATCAATATGATCATCGGGACCAATTTTTCTTTCGAGTGTTTTGTTCAATTTCGCTACGGCCATGACACGATAGCTTTCATCTTCAAAGAGCTTCTTGAGTCTTCCTACACGAAGCCAACCCACTCCTTCCCCCGCTAAGACTTGATTAGCTACCTAATCAAGCAATATAATGATACTTTATTGCAAGAAGCCTATTATCATGCTGTTATGATGGCATTTATTTTTTTGGAGATACTGAATTTGCTTCATTGCTCTTACTTCTGAAATGAAAGCTTGATTTTCTGCACTAGTATTACTTGTAGCCTGAGTTCCTGACAACTTTTGCATCATCTTGAAATCTCCCTTCTGTTTTTGCGGATGGAGATGAGAGGTTGTGTGCTTGATTAAATTTGACCTTTCCACCAAACCCTTTCGCCCAGTAGGAAAGGGACCGTGGGATATATTAGCTGTCGTGCTCGATGAAGGTGACTCCTTTTGCGTGGAGCGTAACACAGCAGCTGGAAGACTACCAGTACTGCTAGCCACTGAAGGTGCAGGACTTCCTGCTCGAATAGGACTAGCACAAGCGGAAATGCTGCTTCTGTTGCCACCACCTAACAATCCCGGATTGGAAAGATTGATTATGTTGTTGTTATGTTTACTTGTCAATTCAGCCGAATTGTTTTTAACAAGGCGAAAGGAAAGCAAAATCATTTAGCTGGAATAATATGAAGCAATTGACGCAGTATTAAAGGAAGTCGCAAATTACCCCCAAACAAATCTGAGAACATTGATGAAGTCTGTGACGCTAATCCGTTGAGTTCAGAGCTCATATTTGAGAAAAAGTCTCGTCCCACTGCTCTCCCTACATCCCCTTTGATTTGAGGCACCACGGCTTTGGACAAAGAAAGGGAAGAAGTTGAATCTCTCCTGTCTAATGATTCCCGTCGTTGTACTTCCGGTTCTTTATTCTCGGCTGAATCACCTCGTGACTGTGAGCAATAAGTGGAAGTAATAGTATCCCAGGAAATTATTAGTGGAATAGATCAAGTTTACTTTGATTGATGCAATTAAGAATTGTTTTTGTTCGGATGGAATTACGCTCAGCTAATTATTTAACAACACAGGAACTACACAAGAATGAAATGTTATAACGAGATATACTTATTTTCGCACCTTCATCAATCCTTTCTTTGCTGTCTTTGTTAAATCTTCCCACGTACTTTTACTCGCTATTGTGATATCATCTAAAGCGGTTTTGCTAAGTCCAACGTGTACCGACTTCCCTGCGTTGTCTGCAGCCTTTTTTGCTTGAGTCGTGAGCTGCGTAGAAAGTAAATATATTACCAAATATGTAATTAGGATGCTTTTCTATTCTAAAATGCAAATTCTAAATCCTTTGATGAAAAGATGGGAATGAAATATGAACTAATCCAACCTGTTCAAGCGGAGCTAAAAAACTATGATCCTCTGAGCCTGATGATGAGCTATGGCGCACCTCAGACAATTTCTCTTTTGTTTTGGATTTTAACTGTGGAACAAAAGTTGAAATGGTTTAGTATTATTATTAAAGCACATGAATACGTTAAAGCAATCGTAAATCCTTGCTGGATGCGGATGAGGGAGCGTCAATACATGTAAATATGAAGGGATTTGAACATGACAAAACAGTGTTGTGGGAATTGCGTGAAAGTGAAAAACATAACTTGAAAATGCTTTCAAAAGTATTAGAAAGTATTACCCTATCAACCTGAGAAAGAAGTCCCTCTTGGCTACTTTGTCTTTTTGTCTCTTTCACAAGCTCCTTAGCCTGTGTCGCAATTTGGCCGAAAAGAGAGCCTGAGCCGAAACTGCTTTGTCTCACCGGCTCCTTTGTTGAGGGATGACGAATACGTTGTTCACTACTCGTAACACTAAGGCTGGAAGCTGTGGTAGTGGTGGTAGTTGTTGTTGTAGAGGTAGCTGCTCCAGTTGTTGAGGTTTCTGAGACAGGCTCAGTAGTAGTGACATCCGAGCCTTTTCTACTCTCTGAGGTTTTTGTCTCCACGGACGGTCTCCGACTTTCACCACTCGCGTCCTCAGCTCCAGAACTGGCACTCGACTCAGAGCCAGAGCCACTTCCAGAGCCTGACTCCGAGCCTTTTCGTTGTCTTGCAAAATCGCATGGATACTGTAAGGATATCGGAGGATTGTACACAGTGGATGAGTCAAGGCCACTACATAAGGAGGTTACATTCCGATCCCCTCTCTCAAAGTCCACTGCAGAAAACTCCCTCTGAATGTCCTCATTCTCCAACTCCTGTTGATACGATTTCATACGTTGGGCAACCGAGCTTGGCCCAATTGGGGAGAGATCTGATGATGCAAGCTCAGATACAAAATCCGATAATGAGGAGTAACTAGAAGTACTTTCCCCACTTCCAGCCCGATCCGAGTCTGAGCCACTCTCATCTACAATTACAAGTTATGTTTGTGTGTTTGCAAGTACATTTTAAGTACCATTGACAGGATAGAAAAGACAAAGATTAAGATGATATGATGAAGTCCAAAACAAATGCAAAACAAAGAAATAAATGATGACTATGATGTTAAGCCTTGCAATACATACATTATATGTGGGAAGAGTAGTATGAGAATACCAGTTCATTATGATCCCCAAATCAGACAATATTATGCGATTAAGATGAGTTAAAGAAAGGAAATAGCAAAAAACATCCTATCACAATGAAAAGGCGTTATCATTGCCTCACCTGTAGGAGGTACAGAAACCTCTTGCCCTCCTCTCAATACTGAACACAATCCAGGTACATCGGTGTAGATATTGAAGTTAATTGGTTCAAGAAGATGAGCATACCATTTGGCTTTGTCTCCAATTATTGTAGGATCATAAACTCCTGTTTGAACGCGGAGGAAAGCCAAATTCGTTGGAGCAAGACTCCATTCCGCCAGATATTCTACAGCCTACAAATCCGTAACAAGAATACATCATCGCATCAGTGTGCAGGAAATTAATTCACGTAAGATTGATCAATATAAGTGATGCAGAAAGAAAAGCTATATGGAAAAAGCAATAACTTGAGAAGAAGTTATTTGCTTCCGTTTTCATCACTAGCAAATAAGCGAGCACTTCTCATAACTTCATTTTATAGCGTTGTTATTATGTTTTGCATTTTACGATGAGATGACTTTGCTTCCTATCAAATGTAATGCTTCATTTCAAGAGATTACTCTCGAAAACTAATTAAGGATAGGCACACAGCGAAGCATGCATGCACATCAAGAATTGTGTATTATGTTCTTGAGTGGATAGATAGTGACTAATACATATATCCACTTGAACAAAGGCAATACTTATTTATAGTCAAGTAGTTAGTTACCTGAGTTTTGGCGAATCTGCACAGAAACTGTGATGCTGGATGTGGGCGAGAGCGTAAAAAACTAGATATCTGAAACGCAACAACTGGTCGAGGATAAAGTCTAAGAGTTCTCGTGTGCTCACTGAAGTTGGCTAGCAAATTAGGAGAGTTGAAAAATCGAACCTGAAAAGAAATCATTACAAAAAAGAACTTTTGTGACTTGACTTGTGTCAAAAGCAAGGTATACAATTAACATGAAGGTAAGTCATTATAAATCCAAATCGTTAAATGTGGGACGAAAAGGTCATGCCCGTAACTCATCTCCGGATCATTATATCATGTAGGATGATGAGAATGAGATTCCATTCAATTCATGATGTAATTTGTTGTACAAAAATGAAAAAAAAACATGAAAAAAACTATGGGCCATTCAACTACTTGTCCGTGTGATTATCATTGAAAGCAAGGGCGTATGTAGGAAGCTTATGTCAAACAAGCAACAAAACTTACCATTGCAATTCTCGTCGCAACATCCACGGAATCCACATCATTGCCATAAATGAGAGGATTGAAATTGGTAGGATGTCTATTACCATGTCCTCCTGGCAACTGTTGTATTTGATGTGTTGGAGTTGTGACAGAGGATCTTTGAGGGGACTGTGTAGCCGACAGGCCACCAGGTAGTCCTAACGAGCTGCTGGCAGGTGAAGTGCCCGCACTCCCTTCTTTTGAAGAAGACTGCTGCTGCTGTTGCTGTGAGAGTTGAGCTTGCTGGGAAGATGAAGATGATGGGGGTGAAAAGGTCAGTTGTTGATGCTGATGTTGTTGTTGTTGCGAAGATGAAGGTTGAGAAGAGGAAGGGAAGGCCACACTACTGGTACTACTACTTGACGCTGCTGGCGTCGTCATTTGCCCTTGCTGACGATCCGAGACGTTCATTTCGATGTGCAACTCTTGAGTTGGCTGATGTTGAGATGAAAGCTCGGGAAATGGCGCTGATGACATGCTAGTTAATGCCTGGATAAAACCACCCGAATTCATCGGCACATGAGTACCTTTCAGCAGCTTTTTTGATGTTAAGTCAGGCATGCAAGGGAAACAAAAAAACAAGAACCGAAAACAGGCACAGTTAAAATCAAAATCAAAAATAAATACGTATGCAGCATAGCACCAGATTGCACACAAACACTTTGTGCGAATATCATTATTGTGCTTTATTTCACAACATGCATGCAAACAGAATAAGGCTTTCATGCTTGCTGGGAGTATTATTTTATATAACTTTTATTTCAGCATTAGTTCAGCATCAAATCATCTTCAGTATATTATGATTGAATGAGTGAGTGAGGTGCATTTTATGTTTTTGTGAAACTAAACTACACCAAAATGCACTAATGCTCTACGGAAATTAAGAGATGTGAAAATATTTTGTTTTAGAACTGATTTAAGATTTCAGGCTTGAAGATAAGTTCGGAAGAAGAAAAAAAACTTCCGATTGCAACACACACAAAGAAGCGATAATTGCTAAGGATGCCTAGGAAATTACAATTATTTCATAATCCTACAAAAAGTTTCATAGAAACCTGTCAAATAGTCAATTTAGTATACGAGCCACTACTGTACTCAACTTTAAAAGTTTGTTATCTATATATTTTAGTTTACATTATGAACAAAGTAAATGTAATATGGATATGAAGAATTTTAAAGTTGACTAACACTCATAGAAGTATCTGAAGGTTGCATGAAATTCACTTGCAGGTCCATGCGACCCATGGCCTGCGTAAGCAAGACAAGAGGAAAGAAGAAGAAAAAGAAAGGAAAATTGGATTAAGTTAAAATATTCTAACGTACGCATTTTTACATTACTCAACTTTAGGAATAATATAATCAATAACATTGAATGCTTCTTCGTGTCAATCTTATTTTCACGACAAAATGAAATAAAGTTGAATTTCACATTTTCATCTAATAAAATTTTCGTTTGCTTCAAATTTTCTGGCTAAAGGTAACATTTCTGAGCCAATGGGAAGCTAAGTGTTTTGCAAACAAATTATAACAGAAACAGTGTACTTCTGTTCATCAAAGCACACGCTCAAACACTCAAAAATATTACCATGTATCTCATGACCGTGGACTGACATGGAAAACATTAAATCATATTGTGGTTACGTACTTCACTGCCTGTATCATCGTTCCTAATGTAAATATTGGTACACAAATGTTGCAAAACTTATTATGCGCCGACCCGTAGCAATTGTAAAAAAGGGATTGTTTGAAGCAAAGGGAATTGCATTTGCATAAAATGTACAGAAAACAATAGAAACGAATTACCGCACTGAGGTTTACGGTTTACAGCCAGTATGGAAGGTTATACACATAATATAATATAAATATATATATGGTATGATATAGATTCATGAGGCGAAAAAACTTCAAATCAGAATGATAATCCAGTGATTTGTCTTGCAAGGGTTTGTAGCAGCTGCACACGCTCACACATATAAATACTGCGTTATAAAACTAATGGATTTTTCGGGTAGTGAAAGTGAATTAAAACCAGAGTTGCAAAGAGAACGGAAAGGATGTAGTGTGTACAAGACAATATTGCAGGACATAATAACTTACAGATTATGGTAATAAATGAAAAAAAAGAACAACGCATTACAGCTGGCTTTTGTGGTACATAATAGTAATGAAACAATGCATGAAAACATCCTTTTCCCATCGTTTGCAGGATTTTGAGCAGTAATAAAAAAAAATGAAACAACTTCATTGGGAGAGTGTTCCCTTTCTCTCTTCAAATATATATATTATTTCCATGAACTTATCCAATAATGCAATGCAATGGAGATTTAGTGAAAGTGACACACGAGACAAAAACTCGGTTATCTTTTCTTGGAATAAAAGAGCAATAAATGTAAAAAACCATCAGTAGATTCACAATAAGGTTCAGTAATCAAAAAGAAAGAGATAGAATGAGAGTAACAAGGGCATCACACATTATTATGGCATGGAATAATGAGAAAAAATGATAATTCCATATAGCATTTATAACATGTCATTGTGCATTTTCTAAAAAAGAAGGGTTTACCTGCTTCAAATGATTCCTGAGAACGGATGCCTCGGGCTCAGGGAGAGCTGGCACGAAATTACAGCTGTCTCTCTCCGCATTCGATGGACCTGATATGCGATTAGCGTCAAGATCCACAAGCCAGACATCTTCTGGAAGCCTGAACATCAAATAATGTGACACTAGATTTATTGCTTTTGATAACAAAGGGAAAAAATAAGAGTAAGACTGTGTTCCATGTTATATTTCAACCATGAATCGCTTTAAAAGATCAACACACGTAGACATCCAAGCTTGTATCATCAACCGAGAAAAGATTTCCATTTCGTGGAACTCACATAACCGGATATAGTGTACGAATGAGTTTTTGTTTTCATCCTAAGAATACATAAGTATGTACCATCTCCGATCTCCGGAACAACTCATGCATGCAACTTCCCTGAAATCCCCAGGGCAAAGAGGTACATTCGAATTCGTATGTATCAAAGAGTCCTCCTGTCAACTACTTTGTATTATGCCTTGAGATTATTATTTACATTCAACATTGTTTCCTCATTTTTGTTTTCCCTCAAACCAAACCATTCTCCATTTTCTCTAAAGAACTCCAAAGAAAATTTTCAATGCATTCCCCATTTACATCACAGCCTATGCCTTCGATATTGTCGCCAATGTTGCATTAATAATCAAATCATATGCTCTAGCTCGTGCGTCTATTTTTATTTTCCTCACGAGCCAAATGGAAATAATATGTATCAATTTTCGATAACCGTAATAAACAAGTTTGTCGTCAGAACTTTGTGGTTGTGTAAAGTATGCGACTGAATTCTTATTCACTATATTCAAATCTTTATATTTCAATTGGATACAAATGGATTGGATAATGGTGAGTTTAAAAAAAGGGGGCAATATGGGAATGGATGAGCGACGGCAATTCCATTCGTATCATTATCAAACTCTACAAAAAAGTAATGATATAAAAAGAAAGAGAAAACAAAAATTGACATGGTGGAACATGGTAATGTTGAAAGAAAGTAACTCAAGGTAATACGTAGAGCGAACCCAACAGCCCGACATAATGATGTACTTTCGTTAGGTACGCTGTCTTGCGTGAAAAGATGCAATAAAAAGAAACGAGACAAGTTAAAAGTAAAGTGAGGAGAGGGATATATACCAGAAGGGAAATTAGATATTACGGATAAGAGCTCAAAATAAATGGTCTTAGTATTCAAGAAAGCAGCTCGTCGCTCTCCTTCCTGTCCTGTCTCAGTCTCACATTTGCCAAAGTAGATAGATTCTTTCATTTTTTTCACTCCTCTTCTGCACAATAGGTAGGTACTCTCCTTTCTTTCTCTGGTATCAAGTTTCATTCCTCTTTTTCCAGCTATTACATTACATAACATCAGACGCCCGTAGCACGTCCCAAGAGAGACTTAAATGGGATTTTCAAAGGGCAAGAAAACGGAGTGAAGCCAAGGGAAAATATGACCACTACTTTGTAAAAGTGATGACAATGAGGATGATGAAAATGTGCATCGTTATACGTTATAGAAAGCCCATCATATTAAGTAGAGCAAACGTATTCCATCAAAATCATATCAGATCATGTTGTTGTGAGACTGACCTCGTTTGAGAAGATCTTGGAATGAAAAGTTCGACACAAAAAAAGAATGTGGCAACCGATTGTATTACTTACATTAGCAGATATATTTTTCAAAGACTTATCTACTTTAGCAATAGAGTTTTTTTTGGTTGTGCTACATGAGATGAGATGGAAGTGAAGGCTTACCGGAAATGTTTTTTGTAAGGCAGAAAGCTGGCAGGAATCCCAATGATGTATGGTGTTGGAGCAAGAAGTAGTTGCTCCGCACAACTCATGCACGTGGGCAATAGCGGAATCACTGGAAACATGTACTCCAAAGGGTACAGCATCGTCACCAGTGCCAGCACTGACATTGAAAGAGCACTGTAATCTCTGGATTGTATCACAACCTACAATTCAAATAAAATAGCATACTGTTACAAGTCAAGCCCATCAAACTTTAAGCATTCAACATGAAATCTACATTGTAAAAAAGCATTACTCCGGCCGTGCCATCATTTTACTTTTTTTTTATGTAAACAAAACTTTTTTCTTTGCCGATTTATGATTGTTTTCTCTAAATCGGCTCAATTCATGCTAGTTTCCCACCCATGTTTATTTTTCTCATACTTTTATATAATGTGTGAAGCTAAGTTGTTTGACAAAGGAAAAAATGACGTGATGACCTACACAGAAAAAGCATTTTATGACATTCGAGGAGGAGAATGAGCAAGTCAAACAATGGTGTAGAAAGACAAAAATATATATTATATATATGAGTCAGGTGTTCAAATGACGCATAGAATAGTAATGTGTAACTCAATTCCCCAGAGTATTTCCCCACACACAACTACTTTCACTACAGAAATACAAACTTTTATCGCCACTTTACACCTCGGTGTCGTCTTCCTATTCTGTATTCTATACACATGTTACAAGAAAGCTGATTGGTTGACATGCTTTACTCTATCTCTCTATAGCTCTATCTCTTCTTTTCTTTGCACACGCTTTCCCTTTCTCCAAAACACACAAGTTGGCAGACAAACTTGCATACTTACGGTGTGGGTGTATGTATAGTGGACTCTACGTTTTTGCAGTGACATGGCACTTGTATAGGTCTGGGTCTCACACTGTGTGTGTGGTAGCCCATCCAAAAATAAACATTTGCTTTGACAAGCATTGATCACGTAGTCACTAGTGTGGTTACATACAAAGTCTAATGTAGTTTTATGTGGGTAATGTGCAGCTACCAACAAAATATCTCTCTTGGATGGTGAAGCTGATGTTACTCATGGTGATAAAAAAAATCCTTACGTCAGTCTACCATATTCTTTTTCTTTTGTCAGCAAAGTGGCATTAAGGATTAAAATGTGGGTGGGCAAATTTAGGTGTATAAAATATATACTTATGTATAGCATGTTTGCCTAAGTAGGCATTAAACTTCGTGGAAATAACGTCAAACGATGTGAGCAATCAAATCTATTCTTTTTCTTCTCTACATTTATAATTTATGAATGTACATGCCGTTTTACAGTAGACATGATGAATTTCATTGTAAAGAATAAAGTCAAAGAATGCCAATATGCTAGTGCATGAGAAAAGTAGAAGACTCTCTGCTTACTTTGCACTCGAGAAGGATAAGGGTCAAAACTTGTAGGCATGATTCGACTCCAAGCAGCTCCAAAGGAAGGTGTAATGGGAAATTCAGTTAATGAGAATCTGGTTTTATCTGGCAGTGCAAATACCAAAGGTGAATGCAGATCTGGAGGCAACACTTCCAACTGAAAAAGAAAAAAAAGTACACATAAATCATTTTCAAAACTTGGACTTGTTTTTCATTTGCATTTTTCGTAGAGGTAGAAATGGAATAGTGAAGATTGACTTTAGTCTATATATATAGAAGGCAGATTCATACATATATGTTGCTCATAATTTTAATGTATTCTTTTGTGTATCTTTCTTCATTCATTTGCACGTGTTTCGTCGATGTACAAATCACTCATTGCTAATCCATTTTCTATTTTATGCCCTGGAGCTCACCTCAACTCTCGTGTTACCAGGAACAGGAACAGGTGAGCTGAGAAGTCGAAGAATCCAAGTCTCTATCTCCCGCACGTTATGCAAGATGACTGAGGAAGCTCCATCGCCAGCCCGTCCAGTTAGCACGTTCCAAAGGCTTTCTCTGTTAGTAGAAAGCAAAAAAGAGAGAAAAATATGACGTTCATGTCATGCTGTGTGTTGATCCCATTGCAACACATGAAACTATTTTGTTTCACTTTCTTTCCGTGACACATGAATAGTACAAAACGTCTTAACCTCCCACATAATTTTGTAGGAGTGAATGAATAGTTTCTTTGATGGGGATCTACGTAGGTGTCTTATTTACCTACCAATTTTACGTTGCCTCTGAACTCCAATTCCATGGAATTCATTTCTAGTTCATTGTTGTTTTACAATGGGATAAGCTAGAAAATACACATGGATGCACATAAAAAACAGGAAGGACATTGGGTTGAAGTGTCATTCAATTCCGTATTTGTTTTATAAATTGAAGGAGGAATTCTGTAGAATTCACTTAGGTGTCCATTATGTTTGTTCACCTTGTGGGAAAAGGCGGAAAGGGAAAACCACGAAAATGACTGACACTCATGTTTCAAGTCATTCACATCAACCTTAACCTTCCCTAACTTTCTCCGATGCTGAGACTGGATCTTGCTTTGCACGCATACTTGAATCCTCACAAGTTTCTCTTGTTTCGAAAAGAAACGTCAGAAACTTGAGCCAGACAGACTTTAATAAAGCATGCATGCATGCAAGAACGAATGCACTTGATGTGTACTCCCATTATTCTGCAATGTGTAGCCTAAAACGAATTCAAATTTTAAAGAAAGCCGTCGGCAAAGTGATGTTTTGAGAAGATTTTGGGTCATCTCATGTTACAGACTAGACTAGCTTGTTATTGTCGAGGTTGGTAGTGAGTGTCCTTAGTACTTTCCTAAATGAAGTTGGTATGTGTATTTTTTATTGTTTCTTTCTATTGCATCACATTCTATAGAATAACATGCTGCAATTTACAGTGCTTTGTATTATGAAACTGGAGACAAAAAAATGAAGAAAATGAAAGGAAAGAAAAAGCAATAAATTCTTACTTTGGTGGTATCTTTGAGGCTCCAGTTCGTCGAGGTAAAGTATTGTCATGACATGCATCTATCAATTTCTTCAAAATACTGAGGCACTGTCGAAATGACGAGAAAAATGGATGATGAGAGAGTAAACAGAGGGAAGTTAAACTGTGGCTCCGACATCTCTGAAAATATTTCATTAGCACAAACATTCCATTCCTTTAGTTCCGCAATTTCGTTCGCAAAATGGGGTTTTTTGTAATATCTGCATGTTGCAACATAAAGCAAAAATGATACATCAGCAAATTCCAGACGTATAGAAACCGTCTAATTGATTTTTACGCTACCTACTACATTCTCTGTAAATTCCTAACAAAATGAGACTCCCTGTCGATTCAAATTGCGCATTAGATATATACAAGCTATTATATTACATGACGCATATAAAATAAACTATACTCTTCAATACAGTACATTTAAACCAGTGATGAAATAGTCGAATTATGGAACAAAATCAACAGGATAATATTTCCTCTGAAAAGCTGAGAGAAGCAAAGCAACACGATTTTGTATTTGAATTTATATTACACAAAAAACTCATGTTTCAATCTAACCTGTCGTCTCCTATGAGTCTTTGGTGATGGAGGTTGAGATCCACCGCTTTCCGACTCATTTCCTGTGGGATTTACTTCTAATCTGGCTACCTGTGCACTACTGGTCAGGAAAGGGTTCGTGCTGTGGAAGGTAGTTGGTGGTGGTGGTGGAGGTGCTGCTGCTGTTGTCGTTGCAGTGTCAGAGGAATCCCTTCGACTTGAACAATCACGTTCCGAGTCACTAGGGGCAACTCCACTCCTATGGTCACTAACCATATTGTCAAAATATTAGGTCAACTATCAATTAAGCCCTGGCCTCAGGGATTTAGTGTAAAAACAAAACAAATTCTTTCGCATAGTTCAATAGGATCAAGCTACGAATTAAGGAAGGATTACGCAATGTGTGGATTTTTCAACAACAAAAAAATGACGAGTACCTCGCATCAGTTTCAGTAGCAAAAGTATCATAGTTTGACATGATACTTTGCTCTACATTGTTTACGCAGTGCGTTGAGTACACGTGTTTGTTACACAATCCACAAAATACCACACCACCATTATACACGATACATAGATGTAATTTCCCAAGCATCAACAGTCCCCATTAAAGATATTAGTTTTAATGCAACCTTGACAAACTCAACGAGGGAGAAAGTCCATGGCCCTCATGGGACCAGAAGAGACAAAAAGAGTACAAAGGAGATGAGCACTAAACTTGTAATAAAACCCTGTGTTTGTCAACCAACATGATATGACGTTTGTACCTGATTTTATGTGTACCTCTACTTTTCTCTCAATCTATATTAGCAGTAAGTACAACGATATATATATAGAACATTTGTAATTATGTTAGTCTTCCTTCGCATGTACTCTATTACTCTCTTGATGATGTACATATTGTTGCCTTCAAACGGAACATGCATACGTAAGTTTTGTAAAACATCAAATGACAGCCCTTGTCATCACCTTCTCCCTCTTCAGAAGCGGATAACTTTGGGAATGTCGCAGGTAATAAAATTGATGTCTCCTTTACGCTCTTCTGCACATGGAGAGATAGAAAATGAGAATGATAATGCAATAAATAAAATGAAAGGAGACGGGCATATGGAACGGAGATAGACATTTTGAAAATGAATTACAATGCATACCCAAAAACTCTAGATATATAAATTTTTTTGTAACTATATTAATGTAAAGTGCTTAGCTCTTTTTCTCTAGTTATATTGTTATAGTGCGGTTGGCTTGACACATGAAAAAAGAACGTGGACAGAAAGAAACATTCTGAAATGAAGTTGAATCGAATGTGAATACAACGTAATATAATGTAGGGAGAAGACGCAATATATACATCCATGGGTGTATCTTATATGATAATTCCGTCATTGGGTGAGGCACACTCCCTTTTCCTCTCCTGCTCTCTTTAGGTACAATTTTCGCAACGTGAAAAACAACTTTTTTTTCTTACTTCTACTATCGCTCCACATTCTGTCCTAATGCGAAAGTTAGGAACGGAATATTTAATGTTGTTCGTGAACAGAGCAAGGATTTCATTTTCTCGTCATCCTGCTCTTCGTCCTCGTATCGTCAAAGGAGAAACCAAAGCCACAACATTATATGGGTAGTTATATCTCTATGTATATATGCCAGAAGTTGCTAAATACATAATGCTGAAAATGGAGTAGAGCGAGAAAGAGAAAGGTAGAGAGGGAAAAAGAGAAGTGATCCGAGGAGACTAACAGCTTTTTTATGATGCTACCTCATACCAACTTGTATAATGGTGGCGAGTAAAAGCATCCGCCTTTCTTTTTCATCTTTTTCTAGAGAGAGCGAGAAACCTTTTACCTGGAGAAAGCAGAATCGGAGCTTTTCTCCAGGGACTTTCTCCAAGACTGCCTCCGGACATCAGAATTTCCATTGGATACTCGTCTTCTACTACTTGGTGGTGAGCTGCGGTCCGTACTCCGGTAAAAGTTCAGACAAACCCCATACCTCGTTTTACCTGCAATAACAAAATAATTCCAAACCAAATCGTCATAAGGGAGGACTAGGACTGTGTGGTGACGGCAACTCTGTAAATTAGAATGTATGCAGGTATCTGACATGTTCTTATTACAACACGTTCAAAACGAGATGAGCTGACGCTAGAAACATGAAAGCATGTATTTCACACGGATGGTGAAAATAGAAACTCCAGTGTGGAGACTAAAATGTTAGAGGAACTCTTACAAGACTGTGAAAATGATATGAAAATGTAAAAGTGCTTAATGAAAGGACGGGAGTGAAAATGAAAGCCCAAAATCCCAGGAAAGAGTCGGCAGTGGTGGTATTAAAATTTTCACTTTTGCTCCTCCTGCTGTGCATCCAGCTCTAACGAGACTCTCTCTCTTTTTCAGAGAAAGAAGAAGATTTTAGCAAATTAACATGGAAGGGAGTCTCGTTTAATAGCATTTATGAAATAAATTAACTTTAAATCCTGATTCGCTAAAACATTTTTCCCCATCGCTTTGATATAAACACTCCAATAATCTGCGAACATGAAACGACCAAGTTTCACTTCACAAAATCTATCACGTAATACCTTTCACTATTATTGAAATCAAAGAGAAATTCTATACCTTTTTTTGATTTCACACTGATATTGTCACTGTATAGAAATAAGTTTATCTATGCAATTAGCATCACAGTATGTCCAGTCGTTTGTAAAGTTTATTGAATTGCTTCATGCTGACTCTCGAATCTCCATCCCCATCATGTATTCCCATTCAACCTACGCATAACCTATAAAGCATACCTGTACTAAAGTAGTATGCTCGAATTCAGATGTAAAACAACTGACAACTTCCTGCCTATCAGGAAATTAAATAATTAAAATGACTCGTTACGAACTAAACTTTGGATATTCATGAGTGGCTTTGATGGCATGACCCTATTCGTTTAAAACCTTTCAAAATATTTGGTGAATTTTTTTAATGACGCACATACTCTAAACCGGAACTTTGGGGGGAATTTGAATACATGAAAGGATTTTGAAAAGGAAGTTTTTACACATTCTCATATCTTTCAGCCAACTACGAACATCTAGCAAAGTCGATTCAACTGAGCAGGTTTTCATTTTGGGAGGAAATAACATTGACATGGCACCACTGTCTTTCACAGTAGACAGATGAAACGGGATATGACATGCCGGAATTCACTTGAGTAATATACAGCAAAGCTTTCACTGAACTGTGCCAGATCTGCAGTTTTCGTATTCGTGACTGTGCATTCATTATAGAAATGTTATGAAAAAGATGTGTTATATAACATGACTAGATATATACATTAATCGATAAATTAAGTACATAAGTCCTTTGGAACATTCAAAGGTTTTAAAAACAGAATTGAAAGGAGACTTACCCGAGTCTTTGTCTGTCAAAGTGAAAACGAAGGAAACAGCATCTCGAAGCACAGGTTTTTTAGGTCCTGCCAACACGCAACCCTCCGGCTGGCAGAAGTACACAACATCCAGAGGCAATGGAAAATCCTGGAAAAGACACATTTATGATAAGAAAAATGAGGAAAAAAGGTCCCTTTTTTTACAATTTATTCTACATTGTGTTCATTTTTTTGCGTGCCATTTTTCCTTTACTATTGCCATTAATTCGGCTGTAAGAACTTGAAAAGAGCGCCTGGCAACTGGGAATGCGAAAAAAGGCTTTTGCAAAATTGGTCTAAAGCACAAAACGGTCGGAAAAATTTTTTGTATCAAAAAGTGATTTTTTATCGCAATAGGAATGTCTTTTCACCAATTGTTAAAGTCTGTATAGACGTTTCCTATTTTCAAAAAGACTTTTTATCACAAAAAGTTACTTTCTCATTTTCCTGTTTCCAGCCAGTCTCTGTCTGCGTATAATACAAGTTGAGTACATGTAGGTAACACATATGAACCAAAAGGCTAGGTTGAAGTGAGAATAGCTGAAAAGCGTGAGAGCCTCATTCGCTAGAGAAAAGTTTTGCAAGCTAGTTGAGCGAAGTTGTATTTGTATAATGTATTTTTGATGGCAATGAAGCAGCAAGGAGCAACGAGGTAACATAATGTTTATTTAGAGAATGAAAATGAGAGTCAGCTTCACCATCATAATATTAGCATATATGTATGGACTTAGGCATCAAATAAAGTACATTTAACATTTCCTGATGTTGTACTTTCCTATACAAAAGTTTTCTAGCCTTTTTTTCTCTCAAAAAGCCTTGACTTTTTCAATGCCCTTCTTTGTAAGTTCCCCAAAAAAATAGTGCACAATTAAAAGCCCGAGAAGAAAAAGCCAGAAGACATTGAAATTGGTTGGAAATGAGTTTGCTACTTACTTTGTGGTCTTCAGTTGGATATCGTCTTAGAAGCTCTGGTGGTTGAATTGATGTCTGATTATTAGGCGTTCGAGAGCCGACAACGACGATATAGTCAGCCAATCGTGGGCAAAGCGGTTTTTCACTCATTTGGAATCTTGGTTTTGTACATTTTTATGGGCTCACACTACTAGAATCAAAAAATAAATATTTATATAATTATCCATTACGGTGCTGAATGTAGGTATATAAGTTACGGGTTTCCAATTCATAGCTAACGTTGATTAAGTAAAGCTTTTGCTTCGTTAAAACGTAACTTCTACACTTGAGTTTTTTTAGGAATTCCAGAATTTCTTAGCTGCAAAGTAACCTGCCTCACAAACATTTTTGCGATTCGCTTCCAAAAAGTTACCGATATCAATGCTCTTTTTACAAACGTTAATGTTTCTACTACACAACAGAAACATCTAATAATGTCCCAAAAATCCATGTTTTCGAATTAGAATAGAATGAAGGAGACATGAAACTAGCAAATGGAAGATTGTAACATACAAAACAACAATGTACGCAGTAGAGTGAAAGATGAAACATGATTGGACCAACAACAGGGAAATTTTCATCATTTTTTTTACATTTTGTGAGCGAGTTGCTGGCGTCACGGCGACCATATCTATCTGATTACTCAACATGTAATAGAATTCCATACATCCATTCCGATTTTTTTTATATTTTACTTTTACGGCTTTCATTAGCTGTTTTATGTGCTTAAGTCAAATATGTACAATCATATGCTTATTAGTACAACCGTAGCTTTACCCCAATGTTGTTAAGGAATATGATCCAATCCTAACTTTCAATATTATCACATTGCTACACTTACGTTTGCTACATACATTACAATAAGGTAGCGAACCTGGTGGCAAGCTGTACTTACGTATAAGCCATTTTATACCCGGAGAAAAAAGTCGTAGTTGGATGAAACGAGGCGGAGGCCGAACGCTTTCTTTTTTTCTTGTCTAGCCAACTCTGAAAGAATGGGGTAAAGCATACAAAACTAGCTATTTCAGAAGCTAACCACAAAACTTCATTATTGCTCCTGCTTTCCCAATTCTTGACGCTTATTATCCCCTGTTTACTAGTTTTGTCCTAAAGTTGTTACTAACCACTACTACGTTCCCCCATTTCACAGAGCATTCAATAACGAACTCATTTCGATTTACACGATTAATCCTTTGAATTATATTTTTCTCTGAGGCCAACAAAATTCTTTGGACAATAAAACAACCCAAAACGTAAACAGTTTATCTTTTGTCATCCAACGCTTCTAAAAGTCTTTGAAAAAAAAGTAGTACAAAAGAAGACCTGTTATGCAACATCCAATATACTTATGTATTTAGACTATAGAATCATTTAATCCCTTCTTGATTTGATTTATGCTTCCTCATATTTCATTCAAATTGAAAATTACGTGGGAAGTTTTGTCTAATAAATGAAATACGTTGGTTATGTCACATCCCATATTGAACCAAATGCCAGACTGAAAAGACTTAAGCCTGATGCTTTCTACTTCGTCAACAAAAACGACGAAATGCTTCACTTCCGTTATTATACACTACTTTATAGACTATGTTTTGCTGGAGGAAAAACTGGGACGGAAGACTAGATGCCATCCTTACTCGCATAAAGTGAAACACACCTAATTACGTTCCTAAGGACAAACGTAGATGGTGACTATGAAATTTTTTTTGTCCTTCCTCTCTCCAAATCGGATCACATCTTAAATTATGTGCTGCTGCTGTATGTTCTTTTAGCTGCTGATGCGCCACTTCCCAACGTAAACCGAATTTGTGCCACCTTCACTTCCTTCTTTAGGTTCTCTAACGATATTATATGTTCCGCTTTCCCATTCATTTCTCATCTTATGCTTGTGCGTTTCCTTCCAAGTTAAAACTGATATCCTCTAGTCACACCTTATTATATTGCTATGCTAGCTAGACTAAATAAAAACAGGCTAGAACTAGTCTACTTTAACAAAGACTTACACGAATATATGTTTTCTGCATCAGATCAATACCCCCCTAAAATACAGTTCTTCAGTATTTTACGTTTAAGCTCTTTCACTTTCTTTTGTGTCTCTATCGCTCCTTTGTGCATTATTGCTTTTATTTCAACCATCCGAACATAATATAGACTGCTCACATGATTCCCTAAAATATTACGTTCCCCCTTCTTTTCTTCCCTTTTTCTCCTCTCATACTTAATCAATTTTCCAGAAGTTGATGAAAGAGTTATTTTGTGAGCTCTATTTGTACTGCTGCTGCTGCATTACGTACAATGTGGTTGAATGCTTTTTACATTTCGTTTTTTTTGCTACAAATACTTGCTCTTGCTCTACTTTTATTTTGTTAGAGTTATATACACGTCTACAGTATTTGGAGCTTGTAGTAAGTAAGTAACCAATGTCACATTAATTTGTAGCTTAACTTTGCCTATATGTGTAGATATATCTCTCTTATCTATGTAACTATCTCACACAACTGTGGCTCTAACAAATCGGCATCACCACTAGTACTTTTAATGAAGAAAAAGGACGGGAACATTGCATTGGCACACTTTCGGGAAAAGATATGACTGAACGGAATGAAGACGGACACACAAAGGCTGATGCTGGAATTGTAAACATATGATAACATCAAGCCCAGCGATTTCATAGTCGTTGTGCTCTCTGATTTCGCCGTCTTTCTTTCTTATGCTATATCATATTTAGCCATCTACGTTCTTGTGTTCTGTTCCGTACTTAAATTCTGCACACGACTGCAGACTTCAGTCTAGTCTGCATTGACTCCCTATCTAAGTGGTTTCCAGAATGGCAAGGATAGCCTTGCTCCGTTGTCTCGATATTCCAAGCTCTCTCCTTTTTATGATAAAAACATACGAGAGTGTTTCTGAAAATCAAAGATGCAAAAAGGACAGAAGTCTACTAAAAATACGTGTTTTTGAGCTGATAAGGATTCTGCAACTAATTGTAATGGATGGAGGTACCAGCTACCAGCAGCCGCACACTCTGGAACAACACGCACTTCCATCAATCACATTCATATTTAGAAGAGATCACTGGAGGACGATGTTAGAATGGTCGTACATTCTCATCTAAATATAAATTATGCTAACTGAGCTACAGCACTCATTTTTAGAAAGTTACATATAAGATTATGCAAAACTCTGTAGATGTAACTTGAAATACAACATATTTATGTATATTTAGTTAGAAAGCAGGTTTGTGAGGCAACCTTAACACCTTGTGACATCTGCAGCGTCTTCAGAGACATCACTCACTAGACATAAAACTTTTTCCAACGTAGCCCCATTCTCTGCTTACTTACACGTCAGATGCACCCTTGAGCTGTCCACCGCATACACTTCCAAAATTCCTTAATGTCTACCCACCTAGACATTCGTCTGTTCCCTTCGTTTCTAGTTATTTATGCGCACTTTTGCTCACTTTGGTAAATATTCTTGACACTTTTGGCTTGCTCCAGCAAAGCCTAGACACAACCAAAAATATGGCATTGTCTTCAATCTTTTGTTTATCTATTATTTTGTCTTATGGTTCTCAGAAAATTGTCTTGTTCACATGAACAGTTTCTCAGTACTCATCATTTTAGGCGAATACTAAATGTTTTCAACGAAGAACTGGAAATAATTAGTTTTAGAAAAGTGATTAACTACAAGTGTGCTATGTTAGCTACATGAAATGACATGCAAATGAGTGGAATATGTCAATGGTCCTTGAACCAGAAGACGAAGAGAAAGTAAAAATGCAATTAAACAGCCTATCAATCTAGAATAAAAATATGAGAATTATATATCTTGATGCAATAACAAAGAATATGATGTTCAGACACTTCACTTTAGCTCATGGCTCACACTCATTAGAGCTAACGACCATATGTACAGGGACTTTGGTGCACAACAAGAATTTCGTATTCTACCGGATCGATGAGAATGAAAAAAAATCTTGTAGTTTTTCTATTAGTCATTAGTAGTCGCGTTTAAACTCTCAAAATACGTCATTTAGTGACAGAAAGAAGCCTTGTGTCGTTGTGTCATTTCATAGACACTCTCTACTGATTGTGATTGCTGTTTTAATAATAATCTGGTGACTCACAGTGAGTACAGGGTATATATATGCATGGCATATTAATAATACCATAATATTTATCAATTAACAGAATTCATTTACATAACAAGATTAGACACGTGTTACCCCTTTTTATGTTAGTTACCAGAATCAAAATCATTGTACCCGTCAATCCCACCTATACAATTCAACATATATACAATCAGTCACCACGTTTCGATCATATTGAACCGATGAATGCTTAGCTACTTGGTTAAGCGTAGCAGAACTATTTACTCTATATGGAATTGAAAAGAATGAAAATTCTACTCACATGAACGAAAGAGATGTGCATATTATGTGGTTCTCCAGTCTGTGGTTAGAATTTTGGAGATGATTGCGACTTACGTACAACTGCCACCATCAATATACGTACACGCATAAGTATATCGTTACGTTTTGCTTATTCATATTTTTTTTGCTAAGTTTGCAGTTTTTGATACCAATGTTATATAGTCGTACCCAACAAACTAAGTTATTCCTAAAATACGCATAGACATAATGATTATGCTTATGAAAATGACTATGTCCCATTCAAGGTCTCTTTCTCGTTATCGTTTTGTTCACTTACGGCTGAAAAAAAACGACGAAAAGAATTGTGTTGGTGGAACAAAAGAGAGAAAAACTAATAATATTGCTAGATTCTAGAGTTTATTTTATTTACTGCGACTAAAAGGCATTGTGTACGAGACAGAGCAATATCGCATGTGACAGGCGATTCACTAAGAGCACAGAGAGTATGGAGTTCACTCATTTTGGCTGATACTACGGGCATAATAACATATAAAGAAGATGATGACGTGACGCTATAGTCCATTCAAGTCAAAGTCAAAATCCCTGCAATAATGTCCGAAAATCTCCTCTTTTTACTGGTTTCTACTTTTTGTGGTGTATTTCTTTCTCCTTGTCTGTCTCCAATTTTTTTTCCTAGGAAAAGTGTAACATAATCCTCAGCCTTTTACCAGTATGTCACTGATATGTGTATGTTTATACACACCCTTTATTTCTGTTTACAATAAAAATATGACTCTTTCATTCATCTCCAAAACAATGAGGTTAGTGACACAATTGTTATGTTTATGTTTTATGTGTATGTGGTAAAATTGCGAATTTAAACGTTTGAAAAACATATAAAACTATGATTTCACCTAAAAATGTATACATGAAAGTGATACGAGTCGAGTCATAGAGTCATCCTACATAGAGTTTTTCATGCTACAAAAGCACATCGATCCGACAGTAAAACATACTTAATAATTTCGTTTTTAACTACACTGGAGACGAGAAGAAAGGAGAAACGGAATGAACAACAGTTTTAATGCAGAACATGGGATTCCACTTAAATAAATTATGGTAACGCACAGCGCTCACTGCTTAGGCTTCATCATAAATTCACACATATTCTAAGTCATTCGCAACATTCTATTATTATTATTATAACCACATAATTTACAACGTGAGATAATCATACGTACATACAAACACGACATGCATAATATTCCTTCATCAAGTCATAATCGTAACTGTTATGATGTTCACTTTGCTCCTCTACACATCACACATACACACAATTACAGTAATGATGCACTTTGTACCTCTACCGTTTTAGTAGAACGAATTCTGTGGAGCGGATTTCGTTTCTGTATGCATGAATGACACACTCACAAAAAAACTAAGCGACATCTGAATTAGTTTCCAGATCGTTTTGTGTCGCTCGTAAAAAACTCATACGCATACGCCCTTTAGATTTTTTATCTATATTTATTATTACATTACTTAGTACACTTTTTCAAGTTCATTCTCCTACCTGATCAAGCAGTTGTTAGAAATAAATTTCGTAAATGTTCCACACGACACCATATATACAGATGTGAACTTGACTATCGAACACCATCCCTCACCGTCGTCGTCGTCAATACTGAACTCAATAATGTACTAAAGCTCCCAAATAATATGCCAGTTGAGCAGAAACAGTTGTGCAATCAAGTATTGTTTGTCGTCAGGATCAAACGAGTGTATTATTGATTGTGCTACAGAAAAAGTGAGTGCTCTGATGTATCCACATTTTTGCTTCTAGCTACAAAATCTTCTCTTTTAACTTTTTTTATAGAATGACAAAGCATCGCTCTAAGTTTGTTTGCATGTCAATTGTAAATATACCGAACAAAAAGTGTAGAATTACCGTCCGCCTAAGAGGATGTTGCGAATCTTGACAGAAGCAGTAGGACGTATTGTATACATAAATAGGAGTCGGGCAAATAAAAGCACTTGTATGATTACCGAAGGGATATATAAAGTAATATAGCACACACTGATAAAGAATGGAACGTATTTAGATATTGGATGTATAGCCCACGCCCGTGTTCTAAATGATTTGCCTTTTGCAAGGAAAACATACAAATTAATAAAAAGTAACTTTTTCCATTTCGCTTTTAGATTTGACTGCAAAGTGCACTCCTTTTGACGTGTGCGGTTTTTTCATCGTTAACCATTACATCGTCATACCATTTCATCGCCAACTTTTACATCGTCAGCCATTTCATCGACTCCAAAATTATGAAAAACAGCCATTTCATCGACATATGCAAAATTTGTTCAGCCTGCATAAATTTAAAAAATGAACCACAAATATTGCATATTATCTTGTGGATAAACGCCAAACTATTAAGTTTGCTCAGTTGCTCTATGGTTCTCGAGCTGAACAGACCTAAAATAAGTTGACTTAAATAAGTAGACTATTACAATCATTTTTGAAGATCTCCCACGTACGAATAATGCAGTAGAAGTTTAAAACAGAATATTAAATTACATTGCAGTAGAAGAGATTTTAGAATTTCTTGAAGGATGTCAGTAAATACGCATAACGTTATGATAAAAAAAACACAAACGAAAAAGAAATCCGTCTATTCTAGAGATATGATTCAGAACAATCTACTCAAGTTGTTAATGCTAGTGATTAGAAGTTAGATTTTTAGGTGCTTCTAGTTATCTATATTAGTTGTTATTAATGCCAAAGTTTTACTAAAAAATAATATTTTAAAAAACTTTAAAAAATATGTACAAACCAACCAAGTATGTTTTTAAAATCTTGTAATGTGTGACGAAAATGTGTATAGCAACGATGAAATTGAAAAAAAATAAAAATTCGATGATTTGCTTGACGATGTAAATAACTGTCGATGTAATGGTACTGTCGATGTAATGGTTGACGATGAAATGGCTTGACGATGAAATGGTTAACGATGAAAAAACCTACACTCCCTTTTGAAAGAGGAAGTAGTGGTTTACCAATCAGCCAATGTGATGTGGTTTGCAAGCTTTAGGCCGTAGACACCTTAACACACATTTGTAAATAACGACATTTCCAGCTCGATGATTGCCACTGGGAAAAAACCTAATGTTAATTTCCTTTTCGCTCAAACAAATGAATATAGTTTAAACTCTTTAGGTACTTCAAAGTCGAATTCGTCTCTTGGATAATCTCTCACTTCTCCGTAATCTACATTTGTATGCATTCGATTTCGATAGAAGGAAAATGACTTTAGTATAAAGCAAACACGTTGGTAGTTAGAACGCGTGTAATGAATCATGACAAATTTCTCTTATAGACTAATTACCATTTTATAATCCTTTTGACATTGTAAAATAAGTTTACTTTCGCTAATAGAACATGTCCTACTTCCCCCCTCTCCAAACTTTCCCATTTCATCGGAGAAGCGTTACAATTTGGTGTGACAAGCACTTCACTCTCATGATCCCTTTTGTTTCAAGAGGAAGGTTAAAAAACAAGTGTTTGCAAACTCTTGCAATAAAACGAGTTTTATGGGCTGAATGCTGAATCCTATTTGGTGCAGCGTAAGTTATATGAGGCAATAGAGTTATGCGACTTGAGACTTGTACATGTAGGGCATACATACATATATACAGGAGTAGCAGCAGTCACATTGGCATAGCAAAGCTTTAATGTGGCTATTATATACATTGTGGAAAGGAACAATTGCTCCAAATGACTACACATTTCCTCTGGTTGCATTTCTAAACAGGAACATGGATGGAATGAAGTAGAGCCAGGTAGTTTGTATGAAATTTATGGAATTTACGGGGAAGAGCACATCTGTGAAGCGGCTTAAAACGCATACAAAAAGATAATGACTTCCCTCTGCTAATCATATAATATGAAGAAGGCAAGGTTTTCTATAAGCTCAGCTGCGTACCTGGATGAAATCTAATATTTGTGTAGAAGCTCAATTTTGATTGCCACTAAACTTGCAAGTTCGATGGTAACATGTTTATCAAGTTTAGTTTTGCCCTTTAAGGCAAACATGTGAATTAAGTAGGTGAAAGTCATGCTCCGCTTAAAGTAGTAAGATGGATTA
>JAANSM010000596.1:0-26013 GCA_036850725.1 Orchesella villosa | reverse complement strand
TAATTTTTCATAAAATGCACAAGTGTATCATCATCAGTAGCAGTTTTTATACAGAAATAGACAAGGTTCACTGACTTTGATGATAATGATGACGAACGAAGATGATACTCTTGATGACGATGATGATGATCACTTGTTTTTTTTTCTCTTATTTTATCACTGTTGTGAAATGATAATGCGATGATGGTACTGGTTTGTCAGTATATATTTTCTACAAAAACTTTTTTTTTTCGAAAGGAACCAAGGCGAGAAAAGACATGGACCGACATGGATTTCACGTGTAAATTGTTCCTATTGTGTCTGTCAAGTGCATTAAAGAGTTTTATGTACAGCAAGCAGCAGCAACATATAACAACACAGGTAAAAATACTTTGCTAAACTTAATCCATGAACATTTTTCCACTCAGCCAAAACAGAAAGAGTGCATTCAGGCAAGCAGAATAAGCGAGACCGTTTCGCTGAATGAAAGCCAACTCATCACAATCATCATCATGAATATCATGATTATCCTCAAGAAAAACGCAAAGCTTTCTTGTCATCTCCTTCTTGGCTTTATATACAACATCCTAGTAGAGTTCTGTACGTAAAAAGTATACGTAACAAATAAGGGAACCTTAAGAATTGTCTTTTGCTTGGTTCCCTCACTCATGTTAAAAACTCTGCTGAGGCTTTGATTCCGTCTTGTTCACGACTTTCTTCTACTGTTGCGTTGGCTAACACAAAACGGTACTGCACAACACACAAAACGCAGCAAAAATGCGACTCCACTGCCACTGAAAAAGATATGCCACTGCCTCCTATACGCTGTATGACTTTTGTCTTGCGTAGAGCGTAACAATACTGTGGCTTTACACCTGTTTCTTCATCTTTTGTGAAGGGAAGGGCAGCGTCATCCTCATCACATCATATCACATGGCATGACCAAGGATGCTAACAATAATTTCTCGTGAATGAGCTGAGTCTAGCGTAAAAGTAGTTTTAAGTGCAGTTAGTTGCAATTTTTTCGTGAAATAAATGCCTTTTACTTTGGAAAGAAGTTGGTAAAATTCGTGTCTAAGCAAGAGAAACATTGTGACTGAGGATGGCATTCAATAAATATGGCTGCAAAGATGTGGGGCACATTGAGAAACGACAGAAAAATATATAGCTGTCAATATTTTTATATTCTATAAACCTCTATTTGCATGTCGGAATCTGCAATCGCAGAATCTACACCCATATCGATGGTAATCTTGACCATGTTACAGGGTTAAAGTCAATAGACAGCTTGAAAAACGTCTCATTATGAAATGTGTATACCGACAGAATGCCCTTTTACAGACGGCTTTCATTCCCGTTCCCGATTGATAATGAGGAAATGATAGGACGATTTTGATACATTACACCTGGATTTCTGGCTCCAGTCTGGTTTTCTACCTTGGCTCTGATGACAGAGCAAGGAAGTGGTACAGCTGCAAACGAAATTCACCCATACTTGAACTGTACAACCGTAGAGTTGCAGACACATATATTTCATCGAGTACTACACATAATATCATGAATACTGCATTACACAGTAGGATGTGATTATCATCAGGAAGCCTGTCCTTTGTGGAAATTGCCGCAAATGAGATATTAAACGTTTCGCTACTTGATTGAGACTTCAATTGCATATAGTCAGTGGCTAGGGATAGGGTTGAGGAAAGGGTATATATGCAAGCACTCACAAAAAGTAGAAGGGGTTAAGTAGTGAGTTGAGTTGCCTGGATGAAAAATTATATATGTGGAATTTTATATGCAGAATATAAAACTAAAAAATTATATGCGATTCGTATTTTCTTTCATATATACCTTGCCTAATAATGAAAAGCAAGTGGTACAAACTCGAAAAATATACCTACCATTGAATTTTGAATTAGCAAAATTACCTAAAGATTTATCATTTTCAAGAGACTCCAATTTCTAAAATTTGTGCTAGTACTCAGCGTGCTGAGCTAATTGACACTGTGTATATTTTAGTATGCCTAAATCGCATGGTGCACTCTCAGGTGGCTCGTTTGTAAGTGACAATGATGCAAAAGGAAAAGAATACGTATACATTTTGGTCATGGGAATTTCAATTTTCTCGCCTTTTTCTTCGCATCCTTTTCTTTTACTTCATTCATCACATCCAACATCGCAGCTTCATCAACATCAACAACACTCAACACCTTTGTTACTTCATCATTCTCACGGCATGCGTATATATACCATCCTTATCCTTCTAAGAGCTCAGTCCAATGACGGACTATTGCGCTTTGTATCAAATCAAAGAGCCTTCTCTTCATCACTGACAACTGAATAACAGTACATTAAAAATAACTCTCATCTCATCTGTTTTTCATTCCATTCTTAGCACTTGTCTCAAATGAAATTTTCTACGACCACCACTTTTGGATTACATGAGTTGATTCGTGTGACAAAACATATGCACGAAAAAGAAGACGGCATAAAAAAGCAAAGTGTTTGTCAATTATCCTTTTGTGTCTTGTACTTTTCGACATTATTAAAAATTTAGGAATAAAACTTTGAGCACCTATCATGAGTTTACAATCATGTTGATGTTGACTGCAAGCAAGAATGCAATCATAATATTTGTCATTGTTTGCCTATTTATATGAACCCCTGCAATGTCCCATTAGCTGTTAGTGTGCTATTAAAAATGTGGCACAAAATATCAAGCATCAGAAGAATACCAGGGATGTCAATGAGCGTTTTTGAAAATATTTTGTCAATTGCTGACAAGTATAAATTGAATACAAAACAGCGTGGGCTCGTTTTGATACGGTCATTTCAATGTAGTAGCCAGTAAAATTTTATGCCATGTCTTTAGAAATTTAGTTTAATGATTATCCACTTGCAATTGCAGAAGAACAAATTGCAATTGGTTTTATGGAAAATTGAATTTTAATTGACCTTCGTAATGTAATATGTGCTTATCCCAAATTCTTAAGCTAACCAACCTTAACCAAATGATATATGAATGATCTTCAGTAAATAATTACAAATTTGTTTTTAGAAATTGCTTACGAGTTTTAGATCTCGGCTCCCTGGGTCCGTCCACTGTGACTTTGATGGCCTTCATGTAAGTGGCCACCTGTGGTGGTGATGTTGCGACCGATATCGTCAACGTAAAACTTTTACCTTGTGAGTAAAACAAACGAATTCAAATGCTATAACTAGTGTTCACGTATGCGTATATATTACTTTTTTCGTTCTATTCGAATAAATTAACACATTATTGGATAGTGGAAATGATTAAAAAATCGGGTTAAATATTTTACTTTTACCTCTTCCTGGATCGTCCAACAAATCTCAAATCATTGAATTTGGCAACTTGGTTCTTCATAATGGAAGTCCCGTTTCTGAGCTCTGCACAATAGTTCTCATCATTGCCAGCTCTCACGGTGACCGTTGTACCGTCCATTACTTCACCCAATGCGATAACCTACAAAAAAATTTATCATAAAATCACATTATTATCTTGGGACTACGATAAGTAACGACCTGTAATTAAGCATAGCATAGCCTCGCCTAATATAAAACATCGTTGCATGTATCTCCCAAAAAAATACGCATGATTCTGCGAAATACCTTGAATGCAACAGGTAGCGTCTTGTTAGATCTCCAATGTTCCGGGTAAGACAGAGCAAAGAAAGTACGGACTTCCAGTTCGTGTCAGTTCTCCCGGATGCTCCGTCAAAGCTATCGAAACAGCTTGCTCTGTCCACCAGCACTCATTTTCCTGAGACTGTGCTTTTGAATTTTTCGGTGACATTTTTCCAGTTAATTTCACGTAGACAATAATTTAACACAAAACCATTGGATGCAATGTATATATAATCTCTCTACTCTTCAAGTAGCCAAATATGTTTGTTGGTCATAAGAAGAAAATATTTTAACTTGAACCTAAGTAACATAGTCACCCCACACTCTAGTTTCAACCGTTTTTCATCGCACTTAGGGATTTATACATTGTATAGAAATTATTTGACACTTTCCGGACACTTCTTCATACAATTCACACTTCACCCCAACTTTATCACCCAAAAACATGCACATTCACTCATGTTTTCACAACCAATTTTATACTCTCCTGGCAAACCAAGTTGTTTCAAAACCTTTAAAATCCATAATCACTGGTTCCGTTTTACGACACCATCACCACCATAAAACTCCCCCATAAAATGAAACTCTCGAACAAACGTGTTCACTTAAAAAATTGTAACCGTTTTTACGACCACTACAACTCTTTTACAAAAATACTTGAGTTGAGCAAGAGCATTACAATTTTTACACTTTTAAACCCTTCAAATAAACATTAGAAAAAGAGAAAATACACCATAATATTGCACCTCAAACAAAATACCCTTGATTTAATTAAGTCACAACCAAACCACATTCTTGCAAATTTAATATCAGTTCATATTTTTCATGTTATTTTTTCTTCACCTCATTCTCTTAATGAGCTTACACATTTAAGTATGAGCTTGAGTTTAAGTGTCGGTATTTTGTGAGCCTTATTTTTTACAATCAACACAAATATGGTAACTCATTTACGGACTCAGTGACTTTCCGAGAGTGACTATGAGAATTAGTAGAGAAAAGCCTCAGTTTTGGCCAAAGCAATTGACTACATTAGCATTACATAGTAGAGAAGCATAAAATGAACAATGATTTAGATCAAAATGCATTATAAAGTCATGTAACATTCTGTTACAATGTTGTGCACGGGGATGATATGGGGAAAGGCGAGAGTTTACAATGAACCTGGTATAGCAAACGTTGATACGATGGGTATGTTGTATGTATATATATGCTTGATAAAATTCATATGTATATATCTTTTACCAAAGCACAATAAAACACAAGGAGAACAATGAAAGAGGGCATGTTACATTAGCGTTCGTATGTTGTATATATACTTACATGCATTGTAAATTGTAATCTTCTTAAACAGAGTATATATGTGCGAGTATCATATTATTATATATAATAACAAGTGTAATAACGTATCCTAAAACGTAGCCACCAATACACACACTTGGTGGTAGCGTTCGTGGTAAGCATTCATGTAAAATGAATGAAATTTTACAGTTTCAATAGTTTTTATACTTGGTAAAAAAAATTGTAACAAGCTAAAATATCCTTTTGGTGAAGGATTTGATGGGAAGTTGGAAGTGAGAGCAAACTACACATGAGGTATAAATATATATATACAGATTTACAATACCCAAAACGCAGTCCTCCTCATCATCATCCAGAAAACACTATAATCATACTCATCACAGGGTGGCCGCGCTCACTCATTCTGACTGATTTGGAGTGCAACTGACGTCCCTCACTCCTCTCATCTCATGTTCATTAAAAACTTTCCTTCTGGACAATGTTTTTCAAGATTTTTGATACAGAGAAAATATATATTATGGATTCTAATCAACAGGACAAAAATCGAGTTGAATATATTTGAAATCAAAAGTAACACGTCTAACCCAACTTCAACACAATTTGTTTTTGGGTTCAAGGTATCAAATGAAGTCCAGTTTCAAAGTGGAATGAGCTGGACTTATATATTCCAGTGGTCCTGTGAAGAAGGTGCTCTCTATGCGCTTTTGCCATACATATATGCTCCTGGACAAACTAGATTGAATAGCTGCCAGTCTACATCTCTCCTTCTGATGCATTATGAAATGAAGATGATGATGTTATGTGATGTAATTTACAAGCTATTACAGTACATAACATCACATCATATCAAATAATCCACGTCAAATTACAACCCCATCCGTCCCATCTCGAATTTACCTAATAATGTGTGCTGCTTCTGACGAGAAAAGTGAAGCAAGGGAATTTTCAAGGAGTTGGGGGAACGTACCATATTTGTGTAGACAGACATAAGGGATGAGATCTTGAGATAGGTGTAATCATAATCATAATAACATAATCTAGAATCCATCATCTTTTTTCTCTAGAGATTGTTTTACCTGCCTCCAGTTATTTTACACTTCTCCCTTTCTAATGTACAGTACATCCGAGTATACGATGTATATCGCATTGTATATATATTATGTATGTATAAGAAAATGATTTAATGTGGATCAAAATCAACAGGGGGAAGTTTTAGTGCAACATATAAAAAGAAGAGGATGTCCATCAAAAACCATTTTTAAATGACCTTAACATTTTATTCGTATCATATATGCTGTCCATTTGAGTATAAAAACATGTTTTAACAAAACCAGCACTTCTCCAATTTTTATCTACTCAATATTACGCAAAACATATAGCATATATACTACATAGTAGTACACTGAAACAGGATTTGATCGCCTGCCAAAACCCATTAGGATTAACAAATCTAAAATGTTTGTTTTTATAAAGACCGGACACTTTACACGCATCATATTTAGCATGTTATGTATGTTACTGCACTGCTCCTTACCGAAAAATGTTTCATGTGCTTCCAGAAATATTGAACATTGATGACTATCATTATCATGAAAGTTTATGGAACATAATATGAACATAACCATATAGTACATATGTATATTAAAATTAAAAAGCAGCAAAAATCCTTTATATAAGAAGTTATAGAGTAGTCTACTAACATGCAATAAGGCAAAGGAGTTTACTTCCTTTAGGCTACGTATTCTTTGAAAGAATTTGAAATACTCGTAGATACTATCTGTATACGTTTTGTTGGTAATAATTTAGCATTTATTCTGCATTCCTTTTGAAATATATACCTTCATCATGATTCGAATAGAGCTTCTACACATTACATGATTTTGTATGGCGTATTCATTTGCATACCCAAATCTGAATTTAGTGAATTTTATTCATGGCGTGCCCTTGAATTGACAATCAACAAGACGAAGATTTCCATAAGGAGCCAATCAAATATTCAAAATCTCTTTTGATTCTGAAGTATAGTTTTAGCTTTTCATTAGCTTATCTAAATGATGTTGGATGCTAAAACAAACCTATGAATTATCTATTCAAATTAGATGGGTGAACTTTAGATACTTTGAATATTCATATTCATGCAATTTAAGCAACCATACTTTTTTATTCGGCATTGCCTTGTTTCTTTCCCTGATATTTGGATAATGACGGATAATTTTGGGAGAATTGGTAGAGAGCTTAAACTTTCGGCAAGAAAATCTTAACATTTTCCTAAAATGTAGATCTGATATGCCAGCTTCAGCTCATATTCGTTCTACGTGCATTAGGCGCTCAGTTTTTTATTCTCACTATTGTAATAGAATTGCTTGAAATTCATATCACTGTTGACTGCTATTTCTTTAAAAAATGACAGGCATAAACCTTGATACTTTTGGCATTTCACAATAGGAAATTCCTCACGAGTACATCCAGTTCAAGAAAAAAATATAAAATGGGAGATGATGAGAGAAGAGATACAAGTTTTCTCCTATACATTTTTTGTTACAGCACATTATTGAGAATCGATTTGAATGTAAATATGCATTCACATCATCAAAGAAATATGATATGATATTCTCCGATCAAATGGTCACTAATGCTGAAGCTCATTCTTTTCACAATCATACACTACTAAATCCTAAGTATATACTGTTGGTTTAGATCCAGATTTGTATCTGAAAAAAATTGTATAAGCCATATTTACGTGGATGAAAAATGGATCTAAAGAACAAACATCAATTTCACAACACTTTATGATCATTGTTTCGTCTAAATGATGAGGGTGAGCATAAAAAATCAGGGTTTATACTTTACTGGCCGTAAGGAAAGTAATCCTCATAATACAATACCAAGATGAAGAATATCTGCACTGCATGCATCAAATTCATATTGCTTTTTGCTAGAGGAATAACGAAATCAAATCTATATACTCTCGATAATATATATACATACATAGCAAATTTCTCCTTACAGGCATATCAATCGTATATCGTACATCGTAAGCAAGGCATGATCCAATCAAAAAAAGGCGACAAGTTAATCAAGTACTAGTTTTTTGTATTTGTTTTCTTTCAGCGTTGTTTTAGAATACAGGCGGACACTGAAGACGAAATCAAAATGGACTGTAATCATGAGACAGGTGAGTTCTTACATTGCCCTGTTGATTCGACGTTCGACGGGATTGCGTCTGCAAGACGAGACTCTAGCATCAGTCGCATCACTCTCTGTGAATTAACTTGCACAGCAGCTTCAGTCATTTTGCTTCTTTACGGTAAACTTACTGCTCCTCTAGAGTGTAGTACCTTCAGCCCAAATATTTACTACTATTCTCTTCAGTAGCTCTGTAGTATTCAAGCATCAAATATGACATGATATTTTGAATATTACGATACGTGATAAACTTTTATTCTCCCACACTACTTACTTTATACAAATCGTAATCCAGTTTTGAATTAGTTTTTTTTTATTCTGAACCATTATATTTTTTAGCTCTTTTTTTCTTGACCGTGAGATATGAAACGAACCTCATTCCCAGAAAATATGAACCTTGATAATATTTTACCAAAAACGTGTTCACTACTTTTCAAAGTGGTTATCATTGCAGATGTAAATTTAAACTGGTCTGGTGAATGATTATTCATGAGTTCATGACTTTGTTATACTTTTTGATAGTTTCGCTAGATGAAAGTATAAATGTTTGAAGACCTTTGAGAGAAAAGGAATCAATATGCTAAGATTAGCCTTTGAAGGAAACTTCTTGCTCATCCTACATTTCATCACCTTTTCATTTTTTAAGTTGCTCGCTGCCATAAACTCTTAAATGCACAGTAGTGGAGTAAAAAGTAGATAGCAAATAGTAAGACTTAAGGAAAAACAATTTCGAGCATGCACGTTTTGAACTGTGATTTGATGAATATTGAAGATTGTAACGTGAATGAAGAAATAAATGCACGAAGCTATTTACTCTCAATTCGGGAATGCTCACGACGATTCAAAAACACTTTTGTGGTTTGTTCAACTTTTTTTTGCTTGTTCATCATCACTATTATATTTGCGTGAATTTTCTAAAAAAAATTGTTTGATATGTGATTTTAATATATCATTCTGAATTTGAGAATTACGTGATAGAATTTCTTATATTGTATATCATCACTCTAAATGTCATTGCCACATACCAATTCAAACAGCAGTCAGACAAATTCAACATTAGTTTTTGCATTATTGTGTACAACCTAAAAAATTGCATCATAACTCCCGGTCATTGGCAACAAGTGTCGGTATTAGGAAGTTCCTTCCACCCTACTTCTATCCACTTACACTTATTTTCTACTTGAAAATTATGGATCCTCTGGATCTTCAGGGTCGGCTTCACCAGCACCTTTTCCTACCTTTTTTTCTTCCTTTTTTATATGCTTTCTTGACCTTCTAGCTGGCTTCATTTCTCTAGCTTTCTCATCTACTTTTACTGGTTGATCCTCCACTTTTTGAATCATCATGTCAGTCTCAGTACTTGCTATAGCTGAAATATTCAAAAACTGGCTGTCCCCACTTAAAGCGGAAGTCACAACAGCAGAGCTATACCCCACTACTACTTCTTCAACGGGAGGTTCCATCAAGCCTCTTCTGGGAACAAAGTGACAACCTTTTTGCAGCCACAGAAGGTACTCAACCGCAATCCAAAATCCGTAAAGTAAATATTGACACAAAAGGCGAACCACAATCTCATAAGGATACATTACCGGCATGCATCGAACAATATGGAGGGTCATGGCTGTGGCGTGCATGGCTTGACGAAAAACAGATATTCCGATGAAAAGCCAAGTACAAAGTTTGCCTATTTGCACATTGTTCTGAAAATTTAGGATATATGAAATGGTAAGTTTACACGATTCGAGATAAGTTGTTTGAATTATACTACTGCTTTAATTGTGTTGCAACTGCAGCATATCACTAACTTGTTTTGCGCCAATATACATAAATATGTCGGAAGCCATACCCATTGAGAGATTCAATAGATCTGCAGTGGAATAAATGATAGCCTGAAATGAAAATGATTTCAATCGATGATGTAACGGCTGTATTATTTAGTTCTGTTGTGAAACACAAAAGTGATAGAACTCACCAGTTGTGCTTTATCGGCTCGACACATCGTTAAAGAGTCATCTTTGTAAGCGTGCTCATTTGTGTGAAAAATCTTGAATTGAAGAATCACTGGAATGATAAATACACTTTGGAACACCTAAGGAAGTACAAGCATTGTAGATTGTAGCATCCAAGGACCCATGAGAATGAGAATAATGCTAGTTTTAGCAAGTGGTACATTTATTATATAGTATTAAATGAATACCAAATCAAATATTGCAAAGATTCTTATCCCTGATGAAATGTGCCATTCACATGGTCCACAAGGATTGTTAATTTTGAATTTGTGAATCTGCATGATATGGACCTTATAATTCCCCGTGGGGAAAGAAAGGGGATGTATTAAAAAAACAAAAGGAAAACAAGGAATGGCTTTCGCACTTCTTACTTTATAAGCTCGACAGCGTGACTCTTCCCTTCCCCTTTCATACATTTTTAACAATACACAAATACGTATCATATACTCTCATAATGATGTTGTCTGGCAACTTTTGCCTGAATAGCTTTACGTAAAGCAGAGCGTGCGGGCGGTGCTACCCCCAAAGTCCCGAAATGAATAAACATCTTCACCTCCATAAATATGCATAACGCAATAAGGAGACACTTTATTTCTGTATGAATTTTTGTTATAGACGTCACAAAAATCCTAACCAGGTTTACAAAATAATTTTTCCAGCAAGATAAGCAAACAACTTAATTCCTACGTTTATGTTTAATACTTTTAAAACGTATCTGGTTCACTCATTTTCTTTGGCGCAGGTGCCGGTGTTTCGTTATCTGGTTGTTGCTGGGGGTCAAGAAGAGTATGCATAGGTGCGGAATCGTGGTCCTTATCATCTTCAATTTGAACAATAACCACTTCACCCTTCGGAGGAACTGGTTCTGACATTCTATTTTCCCGATTTTCTTTCAGGTTAGCATTAGTATAAAAAGGAGTTGAGGTTCCAGAATAAAATGAAATATTAACAGGATACTCAGGTCGTTCCCCTCTTTGGATCCACCTTCCAAACTCGTAGATTGTCCATATCCCATAAAGTCTATAAAAGTGTAGGAAATTCGCCCATTTTGTAAGAGTAATAACTTTGAAAATCATCTCAGCTATTTCAAAAACTAGGGTCAAAGCTGCTGCTGCTATCCATATCCAACACATTCTAACGCGTCTCTGAATAAAGATTTACGTTAACTTAAAAGTGAGATTTGGTGTTTGAATTAGTAGAAGTAGTAAAATGATTCAGTATTTCACCTACTTTTTTCCAGCCAAACCAATACATTAAGACTTGAACTATGGCGTATGCGCCGTATACAAGGAGGGTACTCAAAATATTACCAAATTTCACTTAGTAATAACTTTGAAAATCATCTCAGCTATTTCAAAAACTAGGGTCAAAGCTGCTGCTGCTATCCATATCCAACACATTCTAACGCGTCTCTGAATAAAGATTTACATTAACTTAAAAGTGAGATTTGGTGTTTGAATTAGTGGAAGTAGCTAAATAATTCAGTATTTCACCTACTTTTTTCCAGCCAAACCAATACATTAAGACTTGAACTATGGCGTATGCGCCGTATACAAGGAGGGTACTCAAAATATTACCAAATTTCACTATTAGCCCAGTGTCTGCTATTTCCAACTGTAAAAGTACATACACACAATAATAATGCAGCCAAAAGCCAGAAGAAGCATGTGTGACTTGTCTTTTGTTGAAATATTTCTCATACGGTATCAGTAGCTGCAAAACCAAGGAGGATAAGACCAAACACAACCATGAGCTAAAATTGGGTTAAAAGCAATCATAAATAATGGGGACCATGTCTTTCTGAATAAATATTTTATGTCCTCGTCAATAATTATCATTTCTAACAAACCAGCTCAGAAATAATGAAGACTACTGTTCCTTCCACAATCGACCAACCACATGGTCCACATGGGTTTACAAAACGTTTGGTTGAAACAGTGGAATCCTGTGGAGTCGGCCCTTTAGCGGATCGTTTGCTTCCACGTTTACTTAAACACGGACAGAGTAACATATCGGTGGTAATCTCATGTCATTTTCGGTTCTTTCTATAAAAAACCACCGGAAGGAAACGTTTTCTAATTTTAGTTCAAAACTTGTAGCTGAGGCTCATTATTACATAAAGGAATCTGAAATTCAAGTATGAGGATTGCAATGTGTAACTGTATATGCCTAATTCTGTATGGTAACCAATATGAAGCCATATAGGTAGCTTGAAACAGTTGACAGTGACCAGTCAAGAATAAACCCTTCTGGGGCGATAAGACACGATATAGTTGGATGTTTTCAACAAACTTCATCGAATTAGGACATTAGGGGCACAATCTACGCATAACTCTACGTTTAAATGTAAACGTTGTATGAAAGTTGCGTATTTACACCGGTGCGTGCAAACCCAAAGCACGCCCAAAGATGAACTCAATTGAGAATTGTTACACTTTAATACACTTGGAGGTATTCTCGAAATTTGTCGTCGTTGTCATTATGGTCACAACATGACTATGTTGTATTTCTTTCCAAGTAAAGTGGCCCCTTCATTGTTCGCATCTTCCCATAGTCATATAGTCATAGACTTTGGTTAACTTACTTAAAAAGTAGCGACATCATTGCAAAGTAGCAAGATAACACTATAACCCTTCCATTGGAGTATGATTCTACAACGCCTTGTCATTTATCATGTCACCTGTTAAAATGAATCAGTGACAAAACGACAGATTTGTAGCGTGTGCCCGTAACTTTTATTCTAATAGGTTTTTGCGGCGTCTGTGGTGTGGTGGGTGACTACGAAAATAGTGGTGTACTGGTAGGGCCGTGACGGCCTGATTCAATTGGTTTGAGCTTAGAAAGCACGAGTGAAGTAAACTACAAGAATATGTACCAAAAAATAGTTTCACGAAAGAAGAAACTTATACTATATTCACAAATGTAGTTTGGACAAATGACACAATCTACAATCATTCAGCTAAGCTTGCAGTCGATGAGAATGACCGAATGATTCCGAAGTCTTTTGTTTATTAAGGTAACAAAGTACCATACAACAGAGAATTTTCTATGCATGAGCAGTGAGGTTGGGATTCGTTTGCGCTTTGTTGTGACCAGCATGTAGTTAAAGCCGAAACTATAGAACATTTCATTATGGGATTTGAACGCCAAGCTCCTGTTCCACTTTCGAAAGAGAATTTGGTATCTCTGGATCAACGTTTTTTCCGAGCTCCGACATATTTTCCTTTCACAAGTGTGAGTGTGTCCCCAATATTCTCAACGACCTCTGCAATGATGCCTTCCGATTGCACCCATTTGATGTACTTATACACTATCCAAATTCCATACAACAGGTAAGTTTCATACACAGCAACAAACAGATGCCTACGTCCACCACAGATAAATTCTTCAAATTGGGCATGCCCCTGAGATGCATGAGGTCGTGCTTTAGGTGGTTCTTTCCTTATCAATAGGATTATGACTAAAATGGCAGAATTTATCCAAGTGCTAGCCGCAATGCCAATCCAAATTGCACACACAGTGACATTTTTCTATGTGAGGAGGAATCAAAGTGGTTTCAGCAACAAAGTTTTAGATTTCGTTTACAATATAGTACATTTCTATACGAATTATTTTTAAATAGTGCGACCGAATCTTACCTGTTTGCCACCTACAAAGTACAGAAGAAATGCAAAGACGCTTTGTAAAATAAGGCACACACACCAGGTTCCTTTAAAAAAGTGGTAGATGTAGAAATTCTCCTTTAAACCAAGCTACGGCAGTAAAGGATACATTCTTTGATTAGATTTCTTACTTTTACGAGTAAAATATAAATCGCTACATTAAATATGAGATATTAGTCTTGATTTTTGTGTGCATACCTCCGTTGCGATTATAACATCTGAGCCAGCATCATAAATATGCTTCAGGTGCATCAACACCAAAAACTGCAAAAGTCAGGTAGCATTTTGTCAAACTACAATCTTTCAATTCAATTAAGGCCAAAATAGGCCAATAGAATACTCAGGAACAGGAAGGTATGCTATAACATGCTAACCATCTCAATAGATGCGAATACTCGTGCTCCCTTGGCTATAGATAGACCACATAGCCCACAAACGCATGCCGTTTTCATTTTTTAACTGGACTCAGAAGGAGCGTGTGTGTTTTATCGTGTAGAAATCGATTGACTTCTAATTTTGTTGTTTTTTAATTTTGTAATTATTCATATTGCATGATCCGATTTGTTATATTTGTCTAACCTATAATAATAAAAAGAATTTTTTATGTCAGCCTCTGCAACCTTTCAAATCGAAGTCAAATCTTATATATTTGAGCTTGCTTGATAGGAGTGGGACCATTTCAATCAACGGATCAAATACCATTACGATGGTAATCAATGTAATCACTAGTAATCAGTCTCCGATAAGCTAACTCTAATGGCATAGTCTTCCTTAACACTAGCATTTCGATCCGACTGAATGAAACTCATGGAAGCTTTATAAGGCAAACGAAGACTCACAGACAGTTTTAGTTAAGAGTTAAGATTATGAAGCTATTTGCTTTGGATTAATATGTATTTTAATATTAAACCATTTAGGAGTTAATGCATCTGGCCGTGTGACAAAATTAAGAAAAATATAGTGCTTTCTTTCGGCATTAAATGAGTATTTATTGTCTGATATAATTGAATTACGTATGGGCAACGTGAGATTTTTAACTTATGAGCTTGCAAAAACATCAGCATTTCGTCCTTACGCATATCAAAGTGTACATAAAACATATTCATGAATCACTTTAAAATGCCCAGTTTACGATGAATCGTTAACTTAAATCTGAAAATACTTGTCATAATCATATCTATTGTAATATGTATTATGCTCCATCTTCATCTCCATTCGATAAACTTAAATTATTCTACACGAATGAAGACATCACTATGCTATGAGTTTTGTTTGATTGAAAGAGGACAACATTCAACATGGATTCATTTGTAACATCCAGTCCAGTTTGAAGAATAGTTTTACAAATTTCATAGGTCATCGTTAAATACAGGACGGATGCTTATTAGTAAGAAAGAGGATATATCATCACCAGACGAAATAATTTCACATACATGTAGTGTGTATCCGTCCAGCTTGACCTTTTGTCAGTTTTATCATTTCATCGTGTTTTAGGGAGAATTTGTAGAATTCCAGTGAAATATTGAGGAAAATCCGCTGTACAACGCGATAATGACTTATACTCAGTTGTCAGTTTAGTCTAGTTTTACAGATTCATGATGATTTTACTTTATTTACTTAAGTATTCCACTTTTTGATTGAGTGTTGTGGTCATTCGTTCCATCAGTGATGATTCCAGTCACAGGAAATTCAAAACCACAAGTTCATCATTTTAAACTTAACGAATCATAAAATATTATATGTAGACATATTTTATGAGGATGAATAAGGATTTTAAAAATTATCGCTTAAGTTTTGTCAGTAATTTTCCTTGTTTCAGTTTTCCTCATAAAATTATCAGTTTCATTTAACCTTCAACAACATTCCAACTTCCAACTGACGAACGAAGAGAAAACGAATGGAAAATGATGCAAACATTCTTCCCTGTATGAGCAAAAATATGGTCATAATCAACTACAACCTAAAGCGACTTAGCCTAGCAAATTCCTACCTAAAATGTTTTCAATATTACTCTACTAGTAACATAAACAGTATGGAATGAGTAAACGAAGCAAGTATTTAGTAAACCGTAGCTGCTAAAAAAGTTAAAAAAGACATGCATGATTCAGTCCTAAGCATATTTGCTCAGCAATTGGGCATACATTCTGCCGGTGTAAATGTAACAGTAATAGTCACGTCAGCAGGTGCAAGTGTTCAAGCAGATTTCCTTTGTTATGCATGATTCAGTCCTCAGCATATTTGCTCAGCAATTGGGCATACATTCTGCCGGTGTAAATGTAACAGTAATAGTCACGTCAGCAGGTGCAAGTGTTCAAGCAGATTTCCTTTGTTAGTCATATACAATATACTACTTGAGTTCAATGATGTGATGTATGATCAGCTATCTGCTTCCTATAATTTGTCACCCTTCTGTTGGGTCGGCAATGACAAATCTTTAAATACATCTTGTAATTTTAGTACAAGTACAAAGTAATAGCATCAACCATCTAAATCCTCTCAGATCTTCTATAAGATTGAAGATGTTGAACTTTTGAAGTACTTATAAAAAACATGATACAAGTGTGCTTTCTTTATCCCTTTTATAGTAACGCGCAATGCGAATGCTCTACAGGAACTATGTAAAAAATTATGAAGAAGGCAATGCTTCCCATGAAAAATTGGTTGAAAAGGCAATACCCAGGTGTATTGCAGTAATTTTAATTCAGCATCTTAACATACCATAAAACTCTATGTGAAAATGGAGAGAAGACAGGACTACGATTTACTAAAAGGAATTTTTTTATTTGATCACTCACAATTCACTAAAAATCTTTTTTACAAAGTGAGAAGAGAAAATGCTCCATGATGTACTGTCAACGGTACGGTGCAATGTAGTGAAGCATTATTACATTACATGATAATGATACAAAATTATTGTTCATGTAAAGGAACATTCTACCGTATGCTAGTAAACCATCGACTATCTACAAAAATAACCACAACCTGAAATGTGGATGCAGCCGTCGAGAAAATCGAAGTTTTGAAGAAGCCTTAAAAAAGCTATGCAATATCAGAAAGCTCATATCTACCGTATCTACTGACTCGGGATATATTTGCATCTCATCTCAGAGATGAATTCACAGTTAACAAATACGACACAAAGTCAAAGCCAAAGGAAGGTAATTAACCGTTGGAGTAAAGTGTTTGATTATTCAGCCAATGGTAAGCCAAAGTAAAGGTGTTTTATGTTATACATTTCCTCGAACAAACTCATACGTATTGGTATTGTATTATCTTTGTTTGATACTCATCTGAAATTGTGTTGAAATATAAGGTCAAAGGCCAAAACACTAATATTCTTCCTGCAACCAATACATAAAGCCTATTTACATGGCGAATCCAAATCATCAGAACTAACCTCAAAATCGCTTTCAAATTTCATTGCAGAAAATAACGATTTAGCACATAAAACGTACACAAATACCGTGGTTTACCAATACCAAAATCTGTTTTTTGATTCAAAGCGTGAAATAATAGAGCAGATATGTCATATAACGCTTTTTAAAAACAGATCTACCAATTTTTCCCTTGATCACGTACGTGATGTGATGCTCCTGTTCAGATGTATGTGTGTATATACGCGTAGTTTGGTATATATCTATTTTGTATGCACAGCTTAGAAGGATTTTTGGATGGTTTTACAATAAAGCTAGTAATATTTTGGCTAACCAAACCAGAAAAATGACACAACCACACCATCAAATCATCACATCCAAAAAGGACTCACCTCATCAAGTCAAGTCAGATAAAAAATGTATGTACATATATGAATGGTGCGTTTGCGGATGCGGCTAACAAACCCAAACCCTTTTTTTCACAGGAGAAACAGAGCAATGGATAATAATGATGATCATACACTATACACATGCATCTCTCTATCATATCATGACTAAAGAAATAGGTATATTTTTTTGGATTTAAAATTACCTTCATAAGAATAATAGCCATACCAGACCAAACCAACAAACCAAAAAGACATCGTCAACCTGTATAAACTTATTCTAGTACGCTACAATATGCATAACACATATGTACGTACAAAATATTTCCATGAATGATTATAACCGAAAAACCAAAGTGAAGCTTGCTCTTTCTATATGCCTGCCTAAAACACGGCAAAGACATAGATAAATACTAATTGGACTCCCTCTTTTAATACCACAAAAACCGGCAACAGGACAGGTAACAAATTTCTCATTACCTGATGGTTAAAGTAATAATGATGACATTCCGAAATGAATGAATGAAATGACTGACTTTTTAAAAAACTCTAAAACCCTCTATGTACCCACCACATTACCACCACTGCCATACCACCACCGATACAAAACTACCCACGGACATTATTTGGTGAGGTTCTTGTGGTTGACCTGGCTGAGCTGTTTCAGGTCAACTAGAATGGTTTACCACATTTACCACCGGTTCACTGGTGTTTATAAAAATTCCACCCACGTTAAGACTGGAGAGATGAGAAAAAGTGAGAGATGATGAAGGGGATGAGACTTTTCGCTTACTTTGCTTATTACCGGCTCATGTAATTCCTCCTGGTTTTGGTTACCCAAATGAGCAGATGTCATAAAACCAAGTGTTATTTTGGAGAGGTGTGTGCGCTTCGTGAAAGTAAAAGATGAATACCGCAAATAAGTGATGGTGACTGACTTTGAATTGGGTTGGACCTAACCAGAGATAAATAATTGAGGTGGGATAATATTTACCAACTTATGGTCTTCCCCAATCTTTATATACCATTTTGCATGCTCGCTGAAAATCATACAAGCGAATGTGAAAGCTGGAGAAGCATTAACCTTATGATTATGATGTGGTTTGGTTTTCCGACATAAGCTGTCATTGTCATTTAATTGTCAATTTATTATCGATAACCCGTCTGTAGAATAATCAAGGCAATAAAATCTTTATTCATCTATTATCGGTATAACTTATTCGAATTGTATTCACTTTAAATCTGTCTTTGCCTTAAATATTCTTAGAGTATTATCTGAGCCACCACTCATCATATAATCTGGATTGGCCCACGAAGTGCACAAAATATTTTCCGTGTGACCAGTCATATTGTACAAGGGAGCACGAGGGCTGCGACGATCCCAAAGTTTCATCAGTTTATCATGAGAACCAGAAACAAACAAATTTTCATTTGTCAAAGACCAATTAACGGATGATACCCAACCATTGTGGGATGTAAACATGCACTTCACCAGTGAACCCTCTGCAATTTAAAGGAAAAAATATAACACCCCTAACTACTATCAATTCGCCATTCCATATATTACGTATGATACATGTTCCAGCCCTGAATTGTCACGCCTCGTTTACACGTTAGATTTAATATAAAATGCCTTACCATTAGAACGGGGGTCATACAGCCTAATGTGACGGTCAGCGGAAGACGTAATAGCTGTATTATTCAAACCAGACCAAGACATGTCGAAAAATGCCTTGTTACCAGCTATCTCAGCTTTCATTCCTCCCATTTCCACGTCCCATAGTTTGATCGTGTGATCCCATGATGCAGAAATTAATTCTTTCTCGTCACTCCATTGTACTGCTGAGACACTTTCTTTATGACCAGCCAACGTCATCAGAGGAGTCTAATAATAAGCAATTTAACAAACACGATTATAAATACTATTACAATACTATTACCAATATAAATTCTGTTTCTTTACTACACTACGAAATTCAAGCTACCAAAAATCTTTCTTTTTTTTACCTTCGTGACACCTTTACTGGAAGTCGATTCACCAACGGCACCATCTTCAGTAGGCTTATCAGCAGCAACCGTCCAGATTTTTAACTGACCATCCCAAGACCCACTAGCTAAATGAGCTGCTTGTCGATCAGGTTTAATGCATTCAACACTGCGTTCATGGCCCTTACAAATCCATTTACAACTAACGTTGTTATTTGAAAGGTCCCATTCCCATATCATAACTGTTTGATCATGAGAGGCACTAAGAAAAAATATTTGTTTAGTTGAATTATTCACTTGAGTTTTAATAATCTGTAGCACGTTAATTCTTCAAAGGGTACGCTTAGTTTGGATTTCCAAATCAACTCAAACTCACCTTGCAAAAACCGTACTCTCAGGTGTAGACGATACCCAGCAGACAGCTTTAATGGGCCCGGAATGAGCTGGAAACCCTTGTTTGTGCTTCCCTTTTCCAGTCCACAAATGTAATGTAGCGTCATAACAGCCCGTAAGGATCCTAAAACGGTAAATAACATGATTAACATGCACAGATGTACCCTATGATTATTTTCCGACTAACTGTGAATTTATATAAGGACGCTACTACAAGAAGGATAAACTATTAACTACCGGTCTAATTTATTGATCTTGCTGTATTTATAAATCATGTTCTTTATTTTAACATACCAGTTAGATGTTGCATCCACTGCAGAAACCCAATCATCGTGCATCAAACAATTTTCTGGCTCCGGAGCTGGTGTCCGTTCCACATACTCAACTTCGATAACTTCTTCTACTCCTATTTTCTTCTTTTCAGCGTCATCATCTTCGTCTTTATCATCTACAATCTTTTCTTTGAGGGCTTCATGACGAAGAACTAATTCTTCAAGTGTGCCACGTAGAAATTCACCTCCAATTAAGAAGTCAAATTCCTTTTGCTTTTCGATCACATCATCCTCTGCAACATAATGAATTCAAACATTTAATAAAGCTTAATACATTCAACATTCCTCATACATAATATATGAAATGCTTAACAAAGCCCAAACAAAATATAGCTAAAAACACCAATATCAGAGTCAACTTACCAATAAGTACGCGATTAATCACACTGTTCAGCTCGTCAGTTCCTACATTTGCAGATATTGAGTAAGGGAAATCTGGAATGGAATACCTAAAAGAAGAAAAGTAACAATAATTTAATTCTCCTTAATCTGTCTGTGTCTGTAGTCAACTTGTTTGCCATCCACAATGACAATCAACAATGGACTTTGCTACTTACTGCTCTTGCTTAGTGACAAAACGCACTTGAAGACTCAAAGCGGACGACGCCGTCGTACTAGGCTTCTCCTGAACTGCTGCCATTTCTTTGATTTGAATGTGAATGTCAAACTATCGAAGGACACTTTTAACTTTGACTTATCCTAATATTGACTATGTCATGTGTGCTACTGACTACTTATAACTTATGACTGAACTACATCAACGTCAACTGTCAACGAGCTCGCAAAGTAACTAAACTTGGACTTACTGCTAACACCACGATACGTTTTAAAGTGACAATCAACAATAGCAAACGAAACTACAAACTAAAATGCAACATATAACACCTAACACCTAACCATAAATCATCTAAGCTACTTTGACATACAAGAATTAACAGTTGACAGTGAGAACTGACAACTCCCTATTTACTGGCATCGTTTAAAGTTTCAACTGCAACCGGAAATGAAATGTTCCTCCAGTTTAGCAGATGAACACAAAAGTCAGTCAAAATTAGATTGATTCACGTTCACTCACACTCCCCAAACCACACACAACATAGAAGCACGTTGTTGTGTGAATTTGTTTGTGTGCATTTGCTCTTCCTCCTCATCCCTTCAGCCTTGCTAATTACGGAGTGGAGAAGGAGTGCATAAAGACGGGAATTTAAATCCACCGGGTTTTTCCCTAAAGTCTCGTTCATAAGAATCAAAACAAGACTACGGCTATTCATACCAAAAACTATTTACAAGCCAAAGCCCATTTATACACAAAGCAATTTTGGCTATTGTGAACGGCCCCCCTCAAGCTTTACAAGCGTTATGAAGCATCTTTCTTATGCATTTGTTTGGTTGTATCTGCTCTTACGTGAAGCAGATACAAAGCGGCAGCTAATATTTCTGCTCATCTGTTACTGTGAACTTGTTTACATTGGTTGGGGGCAGAAACAACCAAAATAATTTTCCAGTTTTCCAGTAACACTCGTTTTCCAGTGAATTTATGACAAAATGGAGAGGAAACTCAGTGAGGACTTTGAGGAGGTCCCTTGTGATAGTGTGGTAAGTCCAAGTTTCCAGTCATTTTTAATTGTTGGGAAAGTAATTTGTATGATGAAGGGTTTGTTGTTTTTTGGTTGTTTGTGTATCTTGTCCATGTATTTTGAGTGGCGGGAAGCAAAAATCTATTGTGGACAAGGAGGAATCAGATGTTTTTCTGGATGATCACTGATTAAATGATTGAATTTGTAGTTAGCAGCTGTGACTATGGTCTAAGAATTTGGACGGGGGTTTACTGAATGTTTATGAGGAGATGAATGTTATTGAATCCTAGAAATGATTGATTTATGAATAAATTCACTGTTGATTTGAATTGCTACTCGATATAGTGTATATAGTACATTGAATATGTCTTGAAATGTCACTTGTGGGTGGGATTTAGTAACTGATAAATGACAACTGGCATTGCCATTAAATTGCTCTGTAATCTGGTCTCTATTGATTAAAAAAATATTTGTTTGTATGTTATCTAGCTCAATATAGTGGAAGGATGCAGACTACCGGTGCTTATGACCACTGGAGACGAGCGTAAGCAATCAAGAATTTTTAATTTAAGATATTAGGTTTAGTAGCTTAACAGGCCTTAACTTAACTGGTGATTGGAGGCTGGATTGATTGACATTTTGGCATATGTTGTATGTAGGATTCTTGTTTTATTATAGAAATGGCGGAAATCCTGAGCGTGAAGGAATTGGAAAACCTGCGGCGGTGGTTTTATGTTCATTTTCTAGAATGTAAGTTTGAAGTATTGAATTGTAACCAGCATTGCCAAGTACCGTCCGTAGCGTAGCTATTTATGATTTAATTTGGGATTTATTCATTTTTAGTTAATAAAAGACTGGACGAATGGGTAAGTGAAGATAGACTGAAACTCACAAAAGTGTTTTACCCGAAGAAAATCACACTCTCCAGACCACCATCACCGATTGCTGGAGATGTTGCACCTTCACTTCCGCTTAACTCCGCTTTAACAATGAAACGGAAGAAAAACTTAAAACGGCCTTTTGAAGAAATGGCCAAGGCACAGGCAGCGGAGATGGCAAATACGCCAATATCTGTTGTTATAAAGGTGAAATATTGAATTGAGTAAAGTAATACCTCGTATTACTGGTAATATAGCTTTGGACTAACTGTATAATGTTTGTAAATTGTTACATTTATTTAGCAAGAGGAACCTGGAACCCCTGCACCTGAAACTCCAGGTGGACCTCCTACCCCAGGAGCACCTGGAACCCCGGGAGGTCCTGGAACTCCTCGAACAACAGGCAGCATGCTTATCCAGAGCCATGATGATGTTGTCACACGAATGAAAAATGTTGAAATGATCGAATTGGGTAAACATAGAATCAAACCGTGGTACTTCGCGCCGTATCCTCAGGTAAAAATTAAAAATACATATTTCACAATTTATATTAGAATGAAAGTTGAAAGAAAAGTTCGAAAGTCAAAGATGTTATTTTATTTTGTTTGTTAATGTAGGAGCTAGTTGGACTTAAATGCATTTATATCTGCGAATACTGTCTCAAGTATAGAAAGTCACGTAAATGTTTAGAACGCCATTTGAAAAAATGCAAACTCAAGCACCCTCCAGGCAATGAAATATATAGAAAATCAGGTATCTCAGTTTTCGAAATAGATGGAAGGAAAAATAAGCAGTAAGCGCAGAATTTGTGTCTCCTTGCAAAATTATTCCTTGATCATAAAACGCTGTAAGTTAATTTCATGAGTTTTTAATTGTGTTCAAATCCATGTTTTCAAGTAATGCTTGGCAAGCACTAAATATAGAGATATGAAAGAGATATATTAAACATTAATCTTAACTTTATTTTAGTTATTACGACACGGATCCATTTCTCTTTTACGTAATGACTCAATTTGACAACCGTGGTTTCCATTTGGTGGGATACTTCAGCAAAGAAAAGGAATCATCTGAAGATTACAATGTGGCGTGTATATTGACTTTGCCACCATATCAAAGGAAAGGATTCGGAAAACTATTGATCGAATTCAGTAAGAAAATAACAATTTTATTTCTTTAAAACCATTCTCAGGTTTCGTGAAAAGTAAGCAGAATCAAATTCGCAAATACATTGCAACAATTTTGACAAGTAAAAAGTGAGCGAAATTGCAACCTGAGGCTGGGACCTTAATTATAAAACTACATACTGAGCTGAGTTTCAATACTTTCAATTTTTACTATGTCTTTACCTCCTCTCCCTAGGTTATGAATTAAGTAAGTTTGAGGGAAAGCTGGGATCTCCTGAAAAACCTTTGTCTGATCTCGGCTTGCTTTCATACCGAAGTTTCTGGTCTCACACAATTCTCAACATCCTGTTTACTCAGAAGCCAACTGCAGAAAATGATAGAGCTCAAGTAACAATAAAGTAAGTGAGCAACAACCAATTCGAAAGTTTTCATAACACGCCCTCGCAGATTTTGTGTCGGATTTTGTATTACTGTAAGATTTTGTTGTTGCGCGAGCAAAGCTTGTTGACAGCAACTTCAGACTTTTCCATTTGCTAACTTTCTATTGCACACTAACTTTTCTAACGAAATATTAATGCAAAACATACATGAATAAAAGTACATCTAAATGTAAATTCTCTACTTTTTTCTATTTTAGTGAGATTTGTGAAATGACGTCGATGAAGAAAGAAGATGTGATTTCTACGCTTCAAACTTTAGGTGTTATCTCGTATTATAAAGGAGGCTTTGTTATCGTTCTTACTAAGGAAATGATGAAGAACCATGAAAAAGCGTCAAGGGCGATGAAAATTGATTCTAAAAGTTTACACTGGACTCCAAAAGACTGGTCCAAACGAGCCAAATGGTGAAAGTTGGAATGAATGGAATATAATTTCGTTTGTAGTATATTCTACTTGTGTATAACAATGTAGTTATTATTCGATCGCATTAGTCGTTTTTACATGGTATAAATGTTTCGTTGTAGCAGTGTAGTGATATTAAAGTTAAAGTAACACACTTGTATATTATGTAATTTAAACTTACTGATTGTTCATATAAGTATTTTGTACACTACATATTATATGCATATTATGCATTATAGTATTATTAATGAAAATGCTATTTGAGAGGTTTTCCGTAAGTCCAGGTAGTAGTTCAAGAAACTAATTTAGTAATATTTGGGTTTTTGTTAAAGTTGATGGTAATGATATTATTGCAGTTCGTTCTTGTTTGTTGTTAGTTGTTGATTTTTTTGTTTCGATTTATTTATTTAATTTTTACTTTTTTCTGAAACTTATTCAATGCAAATGATTTATTTGATATTGTATTCAAAATGCAATATTGAAGCAGCATCCAGTACGGATAAAGGTTGAAGTTGGTCTTTTTTGCAACGTTTTGTTTGATTTAATATACACTCGTACGAGTTTTATTATTGCTGACGAGGATCCTACTAAAGGGACAATTAAGTTAGACAAGTGTGTATGCGTAGATGAATTAAGCATTGGTATCTAGTACCCCCATTTTCATTGTGAATGAAACTAAGCTATACTACATGTATGCTATGCTATGCAATGAGAAATGGTAATCCGATAATAGGATAAGGTTTCACCCAGTATTGTCTTTCGTCTTTACAGCACTGCTGATGTTGTTGTAATAAACGGTAATCGTATTAATAGATTTTGTGTATATTCTAAGAAGAAGTGAAGTATGAGAATTTGCCAAGTGTTGATGCATGTGCTATCTCAAGTATATCCACTTGTAAAATACAGCAAGTATTTGTATGTACTACTCTAACTCTATTGCCAAATCAAATACACTCAAATCGATTGTTCAAAATAAGCAAAAAAATATTTATTCCCCGTCAGCATTTTAATGATGAATGAGAACTAATGAAAAAATCCTGTTGATTTACATTATTGTGCTGTTCGTAAAACCATGAATTTCGTGTTAAACTCTTATTCTAGTTCATAAGTTTGACAGTGAAAAACAGCTTTTGCACATGGGACTGCATAAAAATTGCATTTTCCTTGACTTGACTTTCAAGAAATGGCCAGGGAGCATGCATGTGATGTTGGTAGTAGATCGTGGATCGTGCGATCAATTTGTCTTTCACACTGGGTTACGTGAGTAGTAGTTAGCTTTCACTTATTACATGCCTCACCGAAGGTGAAGAGAGGCATGTTTTAATTTCGTTCATGCTG
>JAANSM010000595.1:0-26016 GCA_036850725.1 Orchesella villosa | reverse complement strand
CGACGCCGGAGAACGTATGATGAAAGTAAAAGACAAGCAATTGTCTTACACGAAAAATATAGTTAAGTATTTAGTATTATATTTCATAATGCCACAAATATCTTAGGTCATAGCGTAGCTATATTATGCATAAACTGTATGTAATTCATCCAAGCATAAATGTAATATCAATGGTAAAATGAATAAGTTATGTGAGAAACTACTTCTTGATTAGAATAATCTTTTTTCTTATGTTTATTTCTATTCACTGCTGGGTACTTCATTATGATAAGATGTTTAAAGTGCCAAAATAATAGTAATCATATTATTTATAATCGAATCCACAAATACAGTAACAGTATGTTTTTCAAAGTAGGACGTCGAACCACAATATATTTTGATATCGCTACAAGATCTGACAAATTTTCGTGTGAGATTTTTCTTGCAGAAATATAACTTTCTTTTTACAATCTGTGACGTCTCCAGAATTGTCCCTGCAGTATCAATTGTCAAATGAGTAGCAAGTGACAACAAGGAACCCATAATTGCAAAATTTAAAATCATTTCAAATGGCATCGTCCCATAGGTCATTACAATAGAAGTCCAAAATGCCAATGTGACACAGTAACACATTAAATAGATCGCTGGAATTATACCATGGGACATATAATCCCTTGCAATTTGGTTTAATGTTTGGAGAACGCGATACTGCTGAAACGCAGTTTCAAAGCATCCACGATTGCAAGATAGTCTCAAAATCATATCTAACCAGAACCGCATCATTTGAAAGTACAGTGTCACAAGCCAAATTATCATAAGTGTCGCATGCAACGTTACAAAAGACAAGGAGCAATCCATGAAACCACCTAGAAGCAGGATGTACCAATCAACATTCACGCCCATTTGCTGAAGCCGATACGGAAGATATCGATGGCTTAGTGGGTTCTGTAGATACATTATAAAGGGAAATATTGGCTGTACATGAAAAAACCAGCCGGAAATACAAATCACCTTCCGAATTTTTCTTTCTAATCTGCCAGAAAAATTTTCAACTGATGTGAGACCATATCGACGACAAAGATTGTCATCCATATCAAACAATATATTTAAAATGTGCATGCAACTCTTTGGATCGATTAAAATAAATATCCCAAGCATCCAACTAGCTGCTCGAGCCGTTGTGTGCATGTAAAAATTTATAAATTCCGTTGCTCCAACTTTTTGGATGGAAACAGTAGGAACAATCCAAACAAGACATGCTATATCAACACCCTCCAAAATCATTAGAAAGGTAAAGAAAAGTTGGGAACGTATGTTTTTTGTCTGATGAAACACACCGATTTGCCTATCGAAGCAGATTGGTAGAACTCCAAGAAAATGTGGGAACTTGATTATCTGAGAAATATTTCTCTGTATTTTTGACGATCGGATTTGACCGTTTGGGACCATAGTGAAAATTTTGTGTAATTATGTCCAAACTCTTTATTTCTATTATGCTTGTAAAATTGTTTGTGGTAGCACGGGCAAATTTAAGCAACTGATAGCAAGAATAGAAAGTTTTATAATGCGAAAAAATATGACCTGACGTAGGATTCCATCAAGCATTTATATGAAAGGTTACATGAAAAAGGCGTTTACTTAAAATTCTTACCCGAAGAAGTTAAGGTACTTTTGTCCGTGTTGATATTAAAACTCAAGAGGGCTATACAGTCTTAACCTAATATTAAAACGACTGAGAGATATCTTTTAAGAGGGATGAAAAGAATTTTAGCAATTTAGCAGTTTCATGTACTTGAGTATTCGTAGGAAATGAAATAATTTTGTACAACTTTATAAAGACACAAAAAAACTAATCAAAATATAAATGTAGGTTATAAAATGTAGAAATAAATGGAATAACTGAAACATTTCGGGTTTGTATAAAATAATTTGAAGTTAGCATAAACATGCAAATAAGGCGTTTTCTGACATGTTTTGCCAAAAATGTGTTTTAGTTGTTTTCAACTATTGTAAAAAACTTGGTCAATTTTTTTAAATCAGGTACACATAGGTTATGGAAAATCGATCCGACAGAGACCCTAGAAGTCTAGGATTGCTATAAATCATTTCAAAAGGTACAACTAAATTTTTTGGTTTGAAATTTAAAATGGGGCACAACCTCATAACTTTTTTTCCCGAACGGTAAAAAACATGGTTTAAAATATGATCAAAACAAATGTTATAGCTCATACATACCTAAAAATTCATAGTACCTAGTTCAAATTGGGTTTCTTGAATACATACATTAATAGTTATTTAGACCATGCTGTCTTTTATTTCTAAACCATGACATTCTAGGTACCCTCTACAAAATTGAAAAGCCGTGAGGAATCCATGTTATTGCTTAAAAAATTGGATCGATTAATCTTACCCGTGCAGCTAAAGCAGAATTTTCCTTCTTTTAGTTCCAGAAAAGTTTCAATTAGTGGGGTTGGTTAAAATTCAGCATGGTTTGAAACGACATATATGAAACTTTAAGTAAATTGTTTTTACTCAGGTCACATGTGTAGTCTATTTAATTATGCCGAGAATAGATTAAATATACTTTAGAATGATTACATTATCAAGTCTAAATATTATACTGTTCTTAATTTCTTTTTATTTCTTTTATACATTGTGAAAGGTAAAATATATGAAGCTGCATTAATTTCGAACCAATCGTTTGCCCTAATCATTGAAACGCATCCCTTAAGGCTTAAACTTTTAGATGAATTAAAGCTGAATTAAATAAATTAAATTTAAGATTTTGAAGATGATTTAAAATGCATCGTGACAAAATTAATTATAACCACAACTACTTTGCTTCTTACAAATATCGCTTATTTAAACACTTTTAAATCCACAATGTAAAAGATTTGTTTTCCGGATACATATATCCAAATTTATAGCAATCAAACATCAAACATTTATACTTCATATGCATTCAAATATATTTATATCTTTTTTCTACAGGATGGTCTTAATTAAAAGAATAACTTTTGTTTTTACACAAAAGTTTGACTTTTACAAACCCAGTTAACAAACATCCAAGGCTACGACTAAGGTACATTTTGGAAACCATTAAAAATTTCTCTGCCAAAAACGCACAGCAAGACATAAGAACACCGACAGAGAGAACTACAAAAATTACTAATATATTACCTTTCAAATTCGACGAAATATCAGAACTAGCACCATTATCTACATCTACCCCCGAAGATACCGGGCTCTTGCCTTTAACCCTGGACATGAATTTCACAACGAACTCTTCCCACCAATCCCATATGCCAGCTCTTTGTATACTATCAAGTCTATCTAACACATTTGGGTTAACCCAGCGAGCAAATCCAATAGCGTATTTAACATTAAACATTGGATTTTTGCTCAAAAAAACTTTCCCTTTATTTTTTGGGACGCCACTTAAGTTGTAGTAGACTTCACGAGCTTCTAAATCAGGTAAAAACATTGCTGTTCCATTACAAGCCCCTAGCACAGGATCATCCTTTTTGTAGCCTTGTGTGAAAATAGGAATCCACTTAGGATGAATCATCGTCTTATTCAACATGTTTAGTACTTTGTCTGACAAATTAAGCTGTATTTGGCTATAATAATCAAAATGGGAATAGTCGCCCCTTGCAAACCAATACAATTCACTAGGTAAAGATAGAGATTGATGATGAGTTCTATTGGTTGGAAACTTAATAAATTTTTGAAATAACGACATCGTCCCAAATTTACTAAAATCGGTGTACCCACCAATGAATACAATTCTCGTATAAATTTGGAACGAATGCTCAACTAACGCTTCAAAAGTATCAAGAGGGATGGGTAATCTAGGAAGGGTAATTTTAGTAATATTTTCGTTCTTGTATGCATTGCTAACAACAAGACTGGTGATTAGGAAAGGGCCAAGAATCAAAGGTAGTTTTCGACTTGTAATGAATTTTCTTGCAAAGGGGTCTCCTTGTTCGAGCAAAGCCCTTGCGGTCATTACACAACCTTCCATTACGCACCCACTTTGAATTGATTGCTTCATTTTTGCCAAAATTGTTGTAAATTCTAGTTGAGTTTCAGAGTCTTTCGGTGTAAAACTTGTGTGTAGAACGAGTGTCGACATTAATGGTACAAGGATCATGGAGAGCAAAATACAAAGCCAAATATACACATCAAAGATGGACGAAAGTTCCCCAAACGCAAGGCCATCAATATCTGCTTTTCCGCAACTCACAAAATTTAGCTGGATATTGTGAAAATAGAAAGAGGCAACGTCTTCGTGACCAACCATGGCTACCACCACAGAAGGAATGAAGTCCTTATTTTCCATGTAGTATTCATCCTTCCATTCCCTTTTGAAGCGGTAATGTTCATTGAAAGCAATTACTCCAAAGCTCCCATTCCTTATGACTGTTTGGAGTAGCAATCTCAATTCGAATTTCCATCTTAGCTCATCCAAATATTCGTCGCCTTGTGTTTGTTTGCTTTGCAGAAGTAGCTGATATGGGGAGGTATTCATCATTATATCATCTTCCTCCAGGTCATAAGTCGTTATCGCTCCACCACTTAAGAGAGCCGCCCACCTAATGAATTTTGTGGGAGTATTCAAAACTCGAAAGGAACGGGAAAGATGACTTAGTGAAAATAGGGACCCAATGTCTATCGGATAAAACATTTGGGATGGATGGCAGTAGCGACAGAAAGCAACCACGTTGTCAAGACGATATGAAATTATATCTGGGAGTCTGCGTGTAGTAGGCCTTCCGACCTCCTTCGTTAAGTCGAATGTAAGCTCTTCTTGGCCACTCGTCACGTGCAAGTAGGCACCACCCGTCATTGATGCTGAAAGGGATGTTCTCCAAGGTTTTAACATGTGGACACTTTCTTTGAATTGCCAATCCGAAATAACGATATCGTATACTGGTCTGGACACCATAAGCATAGAGAAGTCAACACTACCTTCCCTCCGCTTTGCATCGTATTGCATGCGATACAGTGAAATTACCCCAAAATTTCGTAAGCCCGCTGGGATAATCATTCGCAAAGGCTCGGATATCCAGGGTCTTTCAAAATAGAGAGGATTCGAGATAGGATTCGGTGGAAATATATACCACCGGGCTTCACACCGCCATGGACGAGATTTGGATGATAGGTCAACAATTGGAAAATCCGGGCATTCTAATCCACGTAGTAGACCCTGTCGCTGACACCATTCGATTTTTGTTGAATTTTTGGGATTTTGGACCTTCTCATGGGGAAAGGAGCGGGTAAATTGAGTGCGACCGTGATTTGACAAGACGTTGTAGGTGATACGGACGACGTCATATCGCCAGAGTACGACGGGAGCTGAGGAGCCCTTCAGGTCTATTCCTTCGTAGTTGATAACTTGGTTGAGGCATTCTGGTAAGTGATCAAGTTTTTCGTGTAGATTGGTCAAGTATTTGCGGCTTCCTTCCCGTCCTTCAGTTCTGTATTCGGAGTATTCCCGGTATGCTTCCAAAAAGTTCTCTTTCTGGGGGTAAAGAAACTCTTTGTAGTGCGTTGTTGCAGATGCGATGCACAGCAGCGATAGAATGCGAAGTAATTTCTCCATCATTAGGTAGGATAAAAACATGCTAAGCGTCTACTTTGCCTGTTTGAAAAGTACTAACCTTTTGGAAGGTTCTTCCGTAGCAAATATTTTTGTCTAAATGCTTATCGTTCGTGCGAAAACGTGAACGGTGCCGTGGCCACTTAGGTAATTAATTATCGTTAGTACGTCATCGGAATAGACTCGAAATGAAGGGTGGCTTTCAGCAACTCGATTAAATACCTTTGTTATAGGTTAGTACTGCTGTTACTCCTCGTTAAAATGGTTTAGACCTCTTATGCGAATTTCAGCTTTCAAATACATTAGCCTGTAAAATGTATAGCCCTAGAAACTGCGTCGTCTCTTCTCAGTTATTATGGTAATGTAATTCTATCACGAATAATTGTAAATTATAATATCTACCTATAGTTTTACTTCTGTGCTTTAATTAAATCAAATTTTTATTCAGAAGCCAAGAGTGTGTGGATTTTGAAATTTTTTACCACCACTTAATTACACGTTATAAGAAAGTTTTATCGAACATATCCCTAAAGCAATTATCAGAATTGTACGCACTTATCGTAATTGAAGCTGAAGCCATTACAAATTTAATTGTTAGTTATTGACCATCGAAGTTGTTAAGGAAATTAGATCCGTAGGAAATTATATATGAACTCAATATATTTAAAGCGTATAGCTGGTCTAGCAATTTATATGTATACGTCTATGTTATTGACGAAACAGGGCACGTGTAATGGGCGTATAAACTTGGGATATGAATCACTTTTGTTGAAACCAAACCTCATTTAAAATTTATATCCTAGGAATTAATTTGCTGAATTGCGCTGGCAGGCAGTAAATAGGTGTTAGGTAAGGTACAATAGGTGTCAGGTAATTCTTTATACCGATACCATAGAAAAATACAAGATTACCTAATAAGTTATGATAGTTATTAGTAATAACTATCATTAATGCTTGAACATAAAATTAGAAATACCCTAAACACTAGCCGGTACGCTAGAATTAAGTAACTTCATATTAATATGATGACTAATTTGTTATTTCGAGGAATTACACTTGCTAACCGACTCATTCTAAAAACAGGTATAATATTATGATTCGCATCAGAAAATATAGTTATACTTGTAAACTTGTAAACAAACTAAATCAAATAACATAGGAACATTCTTAGATGGCTACTTTAATCGGCATTTCCTACTCAGCAATCGAATTTGGTACTTCTTGTCCCTACGTTCCTTAGCATGAAATATGTTTACTGTATGATAATACATTTTTAGGCGTTAGTTTATTTACTCGGCCATTTAGAAAAAAACAGCGTAGTTTCATTTACCGAATTAAATCAATTAAGAAATGGCTTTTTATGTTGCCCGTCAATAAACTTTACATACCTTTGTTTTGTTTGCGCCAACAGTACTACTGTCAAGTATATGGACGGTATAAAGAACACATAGCGGACGTTTTACTACTTTGTTCACAAGCATTGTATATCATTTCATACTTGTTGGATTACACGCTAGGTGATGGAAACGTCGTCAGATATGAAGTTGGTTCAAGCTTCTCTTTTCTCTTATGTAGTTATTGAAAAGACAACATTACAAAGAGAATATGGGTCTTGTTGGTGTTGTAGCATATGCATGTAAACCAGCATAGCAGACTGAGTAGAAAAATCACATATTATATGACGCCGTTTCCCTTTGTTTAACTAGTTTGTCGCTCACTTAGCATTTTCCAAAATACCCGCTAGATGACTGTATAGTTGTCATTTGAAAAGTAGAACTTCTGTTCAATATATTTTAAACATGCACATTATTTAACACTTTGGAATCGCAGTATTGAAAACATTATAATTTCCTTTTGGAATTTACGAAAGTTGAACATATGCTTCCTAATCACACCTTATAAGTTTCATGAATATGTGTAAGCGAGGTTTTGAAGAAGGTTTGCCGATTATGTTATATATTATAAAATTTATCGCAGCTGCGAAGATTTCCTGGCACGCATATTATTTACCACTGCAAATGTACTATTTTGTCGAAGATGTAACAAAATACCTTTGCCCGTTTTCAATTTTTATCGTTATTATCTGCAAACTTACTAGAATGCCCGAAAAACTCGTAGTTAAAGGATATTGAAAAGGATAACCCTTTATATATGAATGAGAGTATTCTTTTCTTCAAGTAAATATTTTTTTTGTATTTTTAAATTGTACCTGAAAATTGGTAGTAAAGTGCAATACCATTCCAAACCTCGTCAAATCGGGAATTAAATATCGCCATAATCTAGAAGCAAATTCTCTAAGAAATATTTTTTATCAACCCGTACATACGGGTGCAATTATGAAATGTACAGATACGTAGCAATAATAAAACTGCGTCATGAAAGTGAAGGATGTGAGTCCGTCTTATCAGAAGTATTGAGGTCATTTACATTGTATCATATTGGGCATTTTTGTATTGGGTTATTGATGTGTGTGGGAATTAAATGAGATCATTAGCCGTAAATCATGTCTATTGAGATCACTAGCTCTTGAGCTAGTATTTGACCAATATCTTTTTTAGTTTTCCTCCTGCTATGAAAAAAGATAAACATTTAAACAAACCTGAAACACTTTTCGAATGACCGGGTGAATATGGACACATATAGCTGTAAAAGCAACAAAAGTAAAATTTCTAGTAGATCAGGTGAAAATACCCGGAGTAACCTCAACTCCCAACGGATTTATAGTGGCACAATTCCAAATTGACACTGCCCCACATCTAGACCACATCGCAACCACCAGTGTTTTTCACACTAACAAATCAGTTTCCCAGCTTTATGTTTATCTGGTGGGATTCCAGGTTCAACAAGTACTAATCAGACGTTAATCGGTTTTCATTCTAGGCCCATAACTATTAGTGATATCGCTCTCCTCAATTTACCATTGCTATAAAAACTTCTTTTAGTAGAATTTTATTTGCTTCCAATTTGGATTACTATGATGGAAGTGTAGAGCACAGCAGGTAAAACTGGTTGCTTTCTCATTGCCAAAGGAAACAATACGTAACAGAAACTTTCGGTATATCACGGTGAAAATATGCATGGCAAGTCTAGTTCGTTAACACATGGTGCTGTACCACGGTGAATGCTCAAGAAAGTAGGTAGGAAGCAGCAGCAACATTTTGCTATGTAAAATAAATACAAGCAGAGAAAGAAACGAGAACGGTTTAGGAAAATAATGCAAAAAACTGGTTGACCTTGAAAATCGTTACACTATGCCACTATGCGATTGTGCAAGCAGATCAGACGAGTAGAAATCCTATACAATCGCTAGACTTTTTGAAAGCATGCAAATAAGTACATATATGTCTCCTAGCCTAGGATATCATTTTGAGGAATCGTGTTTGTGTTTATTAAATGATTCTCAAGTTTTTGCAACGTGGTAAAGAGTATGTGATACCCACACGCATAGCATCACAATTCAGGACCACAACAATCAATGGGATCGCCTTTACTATCAATTCCTGCAACATTTCAAGCTCAGAAGGTAAATATGGACGGTAAAGTGATACAATTAAGGATACTTCTTAGCAAGTGTTTATTTCTTTAAACAAATTTGAATAGATGCTTATTGATGATGATGATGATGTTGCCAAATATGTAAACGGCAGACTAACACCGAAGTATTTGCATATTTTCTTTATTTCTGATGAACATTTTGAGGTAATTTAACTGACATAGCGCTGAAATCAAATGTGACACAATAGAAATTTTGTGGTTTAGTAGTAAATGTACAATAAAATCAATACATTAAATATATATTGACATTTTTTGGAAATTTAGTGTTCTCTAGAAATACGCTAACAAATCCGTAATTAACACCAAAACAAAACGAGAAAGATTTCTTAAACTAGGTTTCAGCTCTCAGTAACTAATTCTCAGTTCATTTTGACTACTGCTTCAACTTCCAGTTGGAACTCAGAAAGTGTACCATTTCCTGAGCTCTTGGAGAACTTGCTCATTTCGGGCTTTGAATTTCTTCATGCTTGCCACCAACTTCTGGTAATCCGCAAGTAGTCGTTTTCTTGCTGCACTTTCAGCTTTTTCTTTGTCAAATATCTTCTGGGTTTCCCCAGCGTGATGGTGGTTACTGGCCGCTGTCTTCGCCTTCATTTGATCCAACTCAGCTTGAAAATCCAGTCCTGTTTTAGGTGAGAATGGAGCACCATTCACGTTCAAAATGGCCAGGATGACCACGAGACCGATGAAAACTAGCTTCAAGTCCATGGTTGACAGTCAACTTTGAGAGAATCTCTCGTTTGGAATGGAGATTTTGGTCTGATATGATCTGTTTGGAAGTTGCTCTTAGATTGAACTGATGATAAACAATCCACTTGACTTTCCTTTTATATACTGATTTTTAAGACGTTTTTAAGTCAAGTACGACAACGTAATTATCCTTTACATAGGGCAGCACCGGTGTAAGAAATGCTTTTTAAAAAACTCATCAAATATCATAAATTTCTGTTGCTTAAATCTAATTAGTACCCGAATTCGTACTAAATGTAATTTGTTAATGGGTTTTCTCCATTGTAGTAGCTTAGGCTCACGACAGCCTCCGTTTAATGCAATACTTGATAACTAAGCTGCTTTCTTAAAATTAATGATAACGTAATTGGGTTAGCTGACAGAAAATGAGTTTTTTATTTCATTCCCCATGTCAATCTGACGTACATCCATCTGTATACTTACTGGCCCGTGCGTGAAAAACTTTAGCTTACTTTAACTCCAATAGCTTTCCTTTTACTGTCGTGAGAAAATTGCATATTTTCTTAAAAATCGACGGAAAATACGTCTTTCTCGTATCCTTTAGTGAAAGTACTCGTAGGTGAAAAAGTTTTAGTTCTCATTCAAGTAAAATTTATAATTTCAATCGTACCACAAATCTACTTCGTTTCCCATTTTTATCAAGCAGAACCTCATGAGCATAGTATAAATTTGTCGGTTAGATGTTTAATACAAATCCTTGCGTGAATTATTGCTTAATTAGTGAAGAAGTGGGAATTGGGCTTTCAAGTGCTTCTCTATTATATATAGCCAGGTTCGTGAGGCGAAACTAAGCGCTAGTTTTGGTGGAAAGGTAAAAGTAGGAATATTAAGTTGTGTAAATGTGTCTACAAGAATTATATGAATGTATGAACGCATGACAATTTACTTACAGTGCTTTCTTTACCTACTGCTATAACTCTATTATTCTACGTGCCTTCTGATTCAGTCCAAGCTAACCGTAAATTACTACACATAATGTAAATCTTAAAAACTCATTACTATGATAGTGGGATTTTTACACCAGGGGAAAATAACGTCTTATCGTTAGTCGTGAGACTAAGATAAATGAGATGAGATGAAAACGTTGAAATGTAATTTTAATTGACGCCTACATGGCTTTCCCCACTTTATTTACGTTTATTGGATGCTTCTCCGGGCCAAGGAGACACTTTGCATATCATCAAAAGTTGGAAACATCAATACCACTTTCCCTATTAACGCATATGTACAATATAGTATCAAATGGAAAAAAACCAGCCTGATTTCATATTTGTCTTGCTAGTCCAGGATTAGAAATGAGCATAATCTTATACGGTAGTGTCCTGTAAAAAACATACGTTGAGGCTTGAACCCTCGCTACTAAAAATGCTTTACATTCCCACTTCCACTAAACAGGGAATCAACTCTGTCATATCATTATGCTGTACTACGTCTGTGAAGATTCAGTATTATATTGCGAGAGCGCAGAAGTAAATTGGAACGAGAAAAAGTAAAGTTTTAATTACAACAGTAAGTCTTCGTGCATAACACGAGCAAAACCTTTGGTATATTTTTCCATAAATAGGTGACGGTAACCACTTCTATGAGAATTTGTCTTAAATTCCTATTGTTATTAATTATTATTCTCCACGTGCAGTAGGTACCAAGGTTTTTTAAGAAAATGGTTCCAACTGATGACCTCGCTTTCATTCACGTCATTGAAATAAGCCGTAGAATGCATAATACCTATTGCTCGTACAGAAGTGTCCATGAGTTCTACCACGGGATCTACAACAAATATCCTGAGGAGACTGATACTATCAAGGATTTTGCTAGACATACATTGCATTACTTTCTACCACACTGAATAATTTGAGGGAAGTGCTAAGAAGCATTTTTTTCCTCATAGCGGAAGGAAAGAGAAAGCAATTACTTTCCCTAAGGTAAAATTTGATTGATTTAAAGAGCTTTGACAACCTGTCAGAAATAAAGATAAATAGTAATTATAGTCTTTGTTAACGTTCTTTATACCTCAGTGAGTTTTAACATATAGTGAAAATTCAAGGAAAACATTAAAGTAATATGAATCATTATGTGCATAGAGATTTAAAATTTTTAGAGTTAGAATACATTCAGAATCATAAATAAGTCATTGTATTTCACATGAATTGAGTTATTCCTATCTCAATCTGTGGGACAAAGCTCATAATAATAATTGGAAAAAAATTATGTTTCTTTTGCAAAGTCTTCCTTGATTTTAATATTATAAATATTTTTTGCTGTAATTTTTCATGGAATTCGTGAATTGTATATTTATTAGTGGGATTGCATAGTAAGAACGGAAAATAAACCTAACATTTAAGGGATTAAGCCCGTCCAATCCTGGCTCTGCTTTACTTTCCCGTTTTGGAGTAAAATCCTATCGGAAGAATATGTTGAAGTTTTTCCAATGGCTTTGCTATAATATCCTGTTCATTTTTATTCTAAAGTACTGAGAACGCAGGAAGTAACGAGTGAATTTCTATTCATTTTTCAACCCGGGAATAATATCACCATTGAAGTTTCTGTGCTTTCACCTTCATTCGACTTTATGAGTGGAGAAGTAGTGCGTACTTTATGCTCTACATTTCTAAACTAGTAATTTATAATGGTGGAAATAAACGCGATCTTTAGAAAAATCCTTCAGTGTATAACTTTATCTGCCAGTACTCACTTTTTGAGTTGTAGATGATCTAGTAGAATTTGCTAATGCAAAGAAGAGAAAAGGAATTACAAAATTACTCAACGATTTATGCACAGCCCAGCGTGGTAATGAACAGAATGATTGCTTTGTATCAAAAAAGCAACAAAAAATCTCAATGACGTTACTTTTCTAATCAACTCATGTACTTATCATCTCAAAATAAAAAGGAAGAAGCTGAGTGGAAGTGGAGAGGTACTCGATCAAGAATTATGATCAGCATCTCTTTCCGTTCTTTTCTACCTTGTTGAAAACGCGACGGAAATGAAAAGCACAGGAAGCAAGGTAACTACATTCCTTCTCTTATAACTGAAGGAAAGAGAAAGCAGCAGAGACTTCAGTTGTAGTAACGTGAGGTAGGAGTATGCGTAGGAAACCTTACATTGTATCCACCTCACTCACTTTTTTGGGAGGGTAAATAAGCAAAAAATAACAGTAGAGTTCTACATTAAATAGGCATAAGTTTGATACTTAAGTTGAAAGATGAATTGTCTCTTCTGGAAGTTACTATACTTTCTCTTTTTGGCCACGTCATGTCACCCATACAATTTATCATATCATAAAGTAATGTCACTGCAAGCTTTACATCCATGGTTGTTAGTGGTGTTTTGCATCTACTTTGTTCATGCTTTGAGAATTGAATTTTATTTAATACTTGCCAGAGTATACGCTAGATGATGCAAAAGCCCTTTACTTTTGCTTGATGCTTCTTTTACGTAACTTTAGGAAAAGCCAAAGAACAAATGAAACAGCTCGGTTGTTCTCAATACAAGTATACATAATAATCTTCGCTAGACACATTTATGCATCGGTTAATTTTGTTTCCAACAGTTATGTTCCTTTCATAATTCTTGATTTCATGAAACAGATTACTTTCCTTATCATCAGCTCAAAGCAAAATATTATTTTCTTTTATTCTGTAACCAGTTTAGTTGCAAGCTCCAATTCCTTTCGCTTGTTCTTCAACATGCAAAATCAGGAAAAATCATGATTTTACCCACGGTGTTGTAGTACACGCAAGCCTCTAATTTATTTGCACTAAGTAAATAACAAACTAGAATAGATTGAAGCCAAAATTCAATTTGTATTTTGCAAATCACGGTGATATCTCACTAGCCGTAGGAAGTTTGTCTGAGCGATTACCACAGGATGTAATACATTCTTTAGGTCAACCTCGTAGTACATGTTGTAAGCCAAATTTTCTCATTCAGGTACATCATAATCCACAAGTACCCACAAGTTTGGTCTGTTCACATAGTGTGACGGATGTGTCACGTACATCAAAAAAGCACCTTTTCCCATCTCAAATAGCTGAAAGACAGAGAAAGTAGATGAGCTTCCGTTAAAGTGACTACAAGAGAACATCAAAAAGCCTTGTTTACAGTTTACACCAGACAAATATGTACATAATTGAAAAGCAGTGGAATCATACTAATACAAAGGCACATGATCGAGATTAAACATTCTCTTTCGGATGCTGCTATGCTTTCCCTTTTCCGCCATCATTGAACATCTCATCTATAGCATTATGAGTAGATGCAATATGCTGTGCTACATTCTTTTAGGAAAATATTGAGTTTTATAATGGAAAACACTGCATGGGTAAGAAAAATAGAAGACTTCTCTGTCCAAAAGGTTGGAATGCCACTTTGGTAGAAGCTTAAAAGGCTAAAGTACCCTTATTTTTGTTTATCGGACGCATTTCCTGGTAGATCTGGAAAATTACTCAATACGAAGAGATCCAAATGCAGTAAAAATAAATAGTTTTGTTTTCTGTTTTCTGTATCAACTCGTTTACACACTATCAATTCATCAAACGTCCATTTTTCGATCATGAAGGACGGAGAATCAAAACGCCAGTGTTAGAAAATCCATTTATAATTCAAGTTTGAAAACCTAGAAAACAAATGCAAATACAAATGAAATGTTTAAAAACTTGTTGGTGGAACTGTTTTTTGCTGGTGCACAATATGCTTAAAACACATTATATTTTTCAGGCGGGTAGAAACCTCGCAACGTATTGGTAATAAATGCCAATGTTAAATTTAATTTAGTAAGGTTTGATTTAATATATTCTCCGTCATATTCTACGTATAAAATATTATTATTCCGAATTAATCATTATAAAACATTGGAAAATAATTGTGTGTATGTTGTTCTTCCTCCGTAATTCAAGTTAAACATGGCATCCAAAATCCAAGCCTCCCTAAAATATTTTTCATTCCACAGATGTGTTCATTTGTTTTTGTTAGCCACATCGTATATTTCCCACAGCAGATGCTTGCATTGGGTTAAACCAACTTGACTTGAAGGAAAATCCACAAGTGTGTAGCCAAATACGAACGGAATGGAATAATAACTTGCATCATATCATAATAGACGAGAATCAGAACTTAAGATATAGGTAGGTTGAATGTCCCCAAAGCGTCCTTCAGCGTTTATATGCTGTGTCTCAAAATCAATATCCCAGCTTCATCTAGCAACATCCCTGTACACCTACCCACAACATATATTCGCCTAAAGTCGGTATAACTTTGCTCAATTTGACCTGGTGAAAGGTGAAAAACTTCTGCACAGCCACCTTCGGCAAAAACGTGTCCAAGACAAACGCTCGCACTTTTTGTGCTTATGGTATGTCTCTCGAGATCTTGACAAGTGGCACATCTACAAAAGAGTGATTGCATCGCATCCAATCTCCATAAAAATCAATAATGTCACTTTCCCTATCAACACATTTGCTATCTTGTGCTCAAGAAGGAGAGGGTGATATATGATACGATCAAGGATTTCCCCCAGCCTCACCTTACTTTCTCCTTTGTTGAAACAAGTGACGCATGACGGATGTATGCACAGCAAGCAAACATATCGCCTTAAACTTTATGTTAAATACACAATGTTAGTGCATGTGGCTACATGACAAGGCTGAATTATGCGTCCGTGTGTCAAATCAAACATTGCGCCCATATCTTAATACTTGATTCGCGATGGAAATGAGCAAAATCTACCGTGCGTGATGCAGCTCGCACGAAGAAAAAGAGGACAGTGTAATAAAGCCCGAAAATATAAGTACTGTAAGCAAACTCATCATTTTCCTTCTCATATAGCCGAAAGAAAGAAGCAGGGAAAGAAAGTTGAACCGAATGATGATAAAGCGAGGTGGGAATATGTATAGCAAATCTAGCCGTGTTTCAAACTTACTCGCTAGCGTACGATGTGCAATTAGTGGAATCCTATAAGAGTAACATTGTTTGTTAACATAAACGATTGAACATAAATCGTCTTTTGATTCTTGCAGATGAAATTTTAAATGAGGGTTTTAGCTCAACTGAAGATCCACTTTTGACAAGCAGATTTGACAGCCTTTGTAGCTTAAATTATCTTGCTTCAACTTATTATCCTTATTTAGCAGTTTCAGATACGTGTGAGAGAAAGGGAATGTTTTAATTGTCCATTAATGAAGGATATCTTGAAAAATCCCTACTTATTTAAGGAAAAGAACAAGAAACTGAACAAAATATACCTACGGACTACGGAACAAGTATAGTACAATGCTTGCATGGAGTTATTCCATATTCGCATGTGGGAGCATCCACAAGTTGGTAAGGAAATAAGAAGGGAATATTATACTATAGCTTATACATCAGTATAGATGCGAATCCAAGCGAAGGAAATATCTTTACTTCATATAGAAAGTCAGTACTGCACTGGTGGAAAACGACAAAATGTCCACGTTTGCGGCCGCTTACTAGAAAAACCCGCACAATGTACATCACTTCCCGAATGATTCTTGCACCAAATTTTGACACCTTTTTATCAGAATGAGTGATTACAAGGTATTAAATGACTATAAACCTCAATATAACTTTGCCTATCAACTCAAATATCATTTGTACCCTGTGGGAATGCTGCAATGATAATGTAAATATAATAGAATGTTACAAAACACGTCCACGATAAAAAAATTCTACGCTTTTTGGCCTCAATTCTCATAATTTCGATACTTTCTCCTTGGTCATTGGTTTGAATTATTGCCGGAGTAGTTTCTTATTTATATGTGGATCCTGTTTTGCATTTGTTCTTATTTTCTAATATCATCTTAATTTTTTCTTAAGAAATAAAGAAACTGTAAGGCATACATAAATACGTGTACTTTTAACAGAAAGTGACATTGGTTATTACTTTAATTTACTTGATGTCAGCCACGTAGTTTATTTCTCGAAGGAAGTATTCACATTCGCCTGTAGAAAAGTTACAAGTGGCTAGGGAATACGAGGGAAACATCATAAAACATAATGCCAACCTAGATGTGAATAGAAATATGGGAAATATCTTGGTTCCATAAGCCTCAAATGTCCTTGACGGTTTCCTGTCTGCACCTGAAATCAATATTCGAGACTTCGTCTATCAACCCACATGCACACCTACTTACAACTGATATATTATTATTATATACCTACTTCGTCAAAAGTCGGTATACCTTTGCTCGGTTTGACCTCTGGTGAAAGGCGACAAACTATGGCTTGCCACGTTGGCAGACGCTTAGACGACAAGCCCACGCACTTTTTGTGTTTATCAGAAGATCTTAACAAGTGGTAACCAAACAAAGTGGTTACATCGGATCTTAGCGTTCACAAAAATCAATAAAATTGTTTCTCTATCAACTCATGTATTATCTCAAATTCAAGAAGGGAAGGGTGACGACTAGAGATTTTCCCCAGCATCACCTAACTTTTTCCTTTGTTAAATCCCACCGCGGGGGCTCTCGTCTCCTTTATGAAAGATTTTGATTGTAATTACTTTTCACGTGCAGTAGGTACCTATGTACCTACCCAGTTTTTTAGGATACTGTACTCACCAATGGTCTTTAACATAGCTCATAACTTCAGCTCCTTTTCAATGCTACAAGTCCCATGCCTGCTTTCAATTTTTCTTAGCTTCCATTCACCTCTTTGTCATTAAAATGAACTATATAATGGATAATATCTACGGCTTGTGCAGCAGCATCCAGTGAAAAGTTTGGAATTTACAATGGAAGTGGGAAATCGTGGTCGGGGTATTTAATAATATCATCCATGGCATCACTCAATAAGAGATGAAGAATAGAATAAAGACATGACAATTGTATTCTAGAGAAACATCTCAAAAGCAGTTCGTGAGGTGGGAATTACATACAAAGCAAACTTAGAGCATTGTTCCAATCAAATTGACTTAATGATGTCTTTGGGCTCTTGCAGATGAAAAGTAAAGAAGTTTTGAACCTAGCTAAAATTCCAAGGAAATTTAAGGCGTAGTTTCAGGGATTATTTGAAAGTCGTATCTGCTAAAAAACCCATTATTTGGGAAAGTAAACAAGAAATAGTAGGGTAAGAGGTATGGTATCCCGTATGTAAGTCAGGTAGAAGTAATATATTGCCACAGGAAATTGTCTTATGGATTTATTCCCAGTTCGCCTATGGGGAAAATCCACAAGTGGGTATGGTAATACGAAGGGAGTAGCTTACTAACATGCATTATACCTATATAGACAAGAATCAAAGCAAGAGAAATGTCTTGGTTGAATATCCTCAAAACGTCCTTGTATGTTACTATGCTGCACTCAAAATCAATATCTCAACTTCATCTAACAACATCCTTACCCACCTTTTTGGAATTGATATTTATGTACCTACTTCGTGTAGAATCGGTATATAACTTTGGTTGGTCTGACCTGGTGACACGACGGGTGACAAAACCTTTGGGGGGCTAAGTTAGCAGACGCACAGAGGACAATCCCACGCACTTTTTTGTCTTTGTCTTATGCTTTCTTGGTTCTGGCAAGTCGTAAGCAAATAGAGTAGTCACTACCCATCCAAAACCGCAAATGCGAAAGATAGTGATTGAGAAATGGATGTTGAATTGCCCTTATGGAAGTTGCTTTGCTTTCCATCTCTCACCACAGTACATAAATATCTAATCTGTCATATATCATAGTATTACGATGTATGAAATCTGCATTGCTCATTTCTCAGCTTTACTTTTAAAGCTGCTTATCTTCGCGTATGATTAAGTAAGTCTAAAAATAATCTATCCACTTGCTCATATTTAATGTTAATTATGTAGTCTTTAGTTGCTAATTAGTTTTGATATGTAAAGAAGTATGTCTTAATTTGGCTAACGAATCGTATATTATCTTATCATCAGTGAATATGAAGCCAAAATGTTTAGTTATAGCTTCCTATAACCTCCATACATATACTTCGATGCCACTTTCTGTACTAAATCTCTGGCTTGTTGCAAACTTACTAAAAAGCTAGTGGCTTCACCCAAACAATTATAACAGAAATCTCGTTTGCATATGCTGACCATAGAACATTATGCGAAAGGACAAGACCTTATAGAAGTAGTATCAATTGTGTATAAACTCGTTGGAAATGGCATCCGATCATTTTGTCAGGTAGTGGGTTTGATTTTCATTTTCCAGCACATATAACACAATTTGTGAAAATTCTAAGTTAATAAATGTAAAATAGTGCGAGAAATGACATTGAATATACCAGTCACGAAGTATATTTCCCCCAGGAAATATTCTCATGAATATTCTCATGTTCTTAAGTCATGTGCAAAAACATCTACAAGTGGCTTAGAGAAAATGTAGGGAACATCATACAAATTATTATGTACCAGCCTAGCTGAGATTGGGAACATGGGAAATGTCTTCAAAAACGCGTCCTTGTATGTTTCAATGATGCACTCAAAATCAATATTCCAGCTTCACCTAACAACATCTTTCTTACTGATATGTACCTACTTCGTATAAAATCGGTATAATGTTGTTATTCGTTTTGCGTTGATGAGAGGCGACAAAAATTTCACATGGGAAGTCCAGGTACATGTTTGCGTGTAATGGATTCCTTTGTTGGGTTTGACAAGGGATAACCACATATATAGAAGTCGCATAGAAATCCAAAATCCACAACTGCCAATACTACTCTTTAGCTACAGCTTCTCTATTTAAAGCGCAAACCCGAGTATGGATAGAGGCTGTGATTCGACACAGGATTTGTTTTCTGCTTTTATGCATCTCTTTTCTTTACTTTTTACATTCTGCCTTGTTGCGTATAATGTGATGGAAATAAGTGTATTACAAGAAATAATCACGCCGCCTTTTAGCCATATAGTAGTTAACACGAAATAATAATATGCATTGAAAATTTCGAGTTGTTATACCTTAAAGCAGAAAACAAAATTCTATTATCAAGGCACAAAATGGAGGTGATGAATCGTCCCTTCTGGAAGTTGCTTCGCTTTCTCTGCTTTGCTAAATGAAGATGAAAAAATCTACAAATGTCTTATCAAATGTCAAAATGTCTTTGCTGACAAAAAATACCAGAGTATCAAAACGTACATTTTTACTTTCCATGCACGTTACATCATCCACAAAAGTATTTATGAATGTGAATCAGACCAAGAAATATTTCTGTGCATTACTTTCCAAACGTCCTTGTAGGTTTCTATGCCGCACTAAAATAAATATCCCAGCTTCATCTAACAACCTCCTTTCCGACGATAGTACTACAACTTGTATGTGTATTCCATACAAAGTTGCTATAACTTTCATCCGTTTGATCTGGTGTCTGGTAGAATACAACGTTAGCAGACGCTTACCAGACAAACTCCATGCACGCACTCATGAATCATTACATTCCAATTATTTGATGATTTGACACAAAATTAATTCCATTATGCAAAATGTATCGTTGAAAGGTGAGAAATGTTTTTACTCGTTTCAGAATCACAATAGAAAACCCTACAAGTCGCTATAAGGAAATATGAAGTGGACAGCATAAATTCTACACTACGGATGCGCAACTACAAATGGAACATAGGGAGATAATAGTTAAATATCCTCCAAACTTCCCTGAATGTTTGAAGACTGTACATAAAATCAATATTCGAGCTTCATCTAACAAACTACCTTCTGCACGCCTACCTTCAATTGTTATGTACTTAATTCGTCAAGCGTCGGTATGGCGTGACCTGGTGAAAGGTAAAAATCGTCGGCTACCCACGTTGACAGACGCATACAGGACAAACCCACACACTTTTCTTGACAAATAGCCAAAGGATGGTATTGCCCCCAAGAGCGACAATAATCTATAATATTGCTTTCTCTATCAACTCGGACATCATCTCAAATCTCAAGCTGCAATAGTGAATATGCGGACGGTAAGTAAGACGGGGAGAAAATTCATACAAAATCTGTTCTTTTTCTACCTCGCTCGCTACTGTTTGATGTGGAATGAGCACCTTGAAGTAGCATTATGTATATAGGTATGCACATTGAAGGTTGAATCGCTTCGCGCGGAAGCTGCTTTTGCTTTCCATTTTTCCTCACGCTACCCATCAAATCTGTCATGTATTTAAACAAAGTAATGTCGACATTACTGTTACCTACTATTAGCAGCACACTTCGAAAAATTATTAGGTGGGTTTTGTTTGTGAAAATACCAGTAGTTATCAGCAGAAAAATTCCAATTACTTCAATAAATTTTTTTATACAATTTGAATTTGAACGGTTGTAAGTTACATGCAAGAACGAAATTACGGAGCTGGTTTTTGATGAAATAGATATTTTCGTATTTGCAATACATATACGGATTGAGCAGTGTAAACCAGAAACTGAGGATTGTAGGTATATGGGAGCATAAGAATGCTGAACCTCAGTGTAAATTATTTAGGAGCTCAAGACTTGTTTCAAATTCACAAATTGCCATATAAAAGCTGGAATATATAAGTGACAAAAAAATTGGGATTCAATAGTTTTGGAAGGTATTTATTTTTTAAATTTAAATTTACGATTCTGATGAAAATTGCTAGGTGAAGGAAGTATTGTTTTGTAATAATTTAAGTTACTTATATATGTTCCCTTCCAGTAGAAGAACCCGTGCGGACAGTTCGAGTCAGTAGAAAAAGAACTAAAAGCTTGCCCATCAAGTCGTAGCTGATCAAAGCCAAAAGTTTAACTCAGGTGTAATGCTTGATTAAACAAGATTTATTTGTTTGTCATGTATTTGTACTTGTTACTTAATAATAATAAAATATCATGCTGATCTATAATTAAAAATCAAAACTTATTGTCTTAATCAACTTAAGTAATGGCTCTAGGGATTAATTTAATTTAAAGCGGAACTGTGTGAAGACGACTATTTCTTTATTGTGCGAAGAAAGTAAATTAGAGGCATAAACCAAGGGATATGGCATCCTTCACTCCAGTCACGTAGTAGATTTCCCACAGGAAATGTTCTCACGGACGCGTATAACACCTAAAAGTGGTTAAAGAAATACCCGAAGGAAACAGCATAACACTTACACTACATCAATATTGGTGAGAATCAGAACATGGAAGTATCTTGGTTCAAAATCCTCAAAGCGTCCTTGCCGGTTTCTAGGCTGCACTCAAAATCAATAACTCAGCATCTCTACCTACATACCTAGAACTGGCATATGTACCTACTTTGTCCAACGTTGGTATACCTTTGCCCGGTTTCAGATTGTGAAATGTGACAATACTGTTGACGGCTAAGTTAGCAGACGCATATAAGCAAACACATTCCTTTTTTGTATATAATGGATGCTTTCCAGGCTTCCAGAACTTGACAAACAGTAGCGAAACATAGTGATCGTATCACATTCAAGTGTATTGCTTTCCCTATCTACTAATGTATCATCTCAGCTTGAAAAAGGAAGAAGGAGAAGGTGACACGATCAAGGATTTTGTTCGGCATCGGCTAATTCTGCGTGTTCCTTCTTGTTGAATAATATGACGGAAATGTAGGGCACGTAACCAAACAAACGGCTTTCTCTCTACAATAGCGGCAGAAATGTAAAGTAAAAGGAAATCTCGGTGGAGGTGGGAGCGTGCTTGGAAAATTTAGCATATTCTTTCCGCCTCACTCCCTATGAGATAAGAGAGCAGAATTTTATAGCTGCAGCATCGTACTACAAAAACTTACACACGATAGAGGCATTACTTATGGAACCTAATGTCTAAAAAATACCCGAGTATGAAAATGTACATTTTTACTTTCCATGCAAGTTCCATCATCCACAAAAGTATTTATGTAAATATATCAGACCAAGAAATATTTCTGTGCATTACTTTCCAAACGTCCTTGTAGGTTTCTATGCTGCACTAAAAATCAATATCCCAGCCTCATCTAACAACCTCCTTTCTGACGATAGTACTACAACTTGTATGTGTATCTCATACAAAGTTGCTATAACTTTCCTTCGTTTGATCTGGTAAAATATGACGTTAGCAGACGCTTACCAGACAAACTACACGCAAGTACTTTTCTGCGTTGACGAATGATTCTTCCATCAGATCGCGACATGTTTTAGCGACATGGAATGAATACAACAAATTAATAACACTTGAAAGTTACACAATTTCTATAATTCTTAAAAAATGATTTTTGAATTTCACAAAAATTTAAAGCAAAACACTATGTATTAAGCAACAACAACTAGTAATTTTAGTGTTTTCATCATCAACACCAGCTGCAGCTACACACTCAGCCTTTGAGCCGATTTCCATTACATTCCAGTTATTTGGTGATTGCCATTTTTGTAATTTTCTCCAAAAGCGTAGAATTCCATTCTTACAGAAAATCTTTTGACATAATTTTTTTAATACATAATTAATTACATAATGCAAAATGTATCGTTGCAAGATGAACAATGTTTTCTACATATCTTGCGACTAGTGGAAAAATTCTACCGGAATATTGCTGTTCACACAGAAATATTATATGTGGTGTATGTAAGCGCATGAGAATTCTGTGAAGACAATACGAGTCAGCAGCGAAAGATGTAAACGCTTGTTCACCAAGTCGTAGCTGATCCAGTCCAAAAATTTAACTCATGTGTCATGCTTGATCAACCAAGATTTATTTGTTTTTCATATATTGTGCTTGTTACTAAATAAAAAAAATACCATGCTGATGTTAGAATGTTATAGAATCTTTATTCACGTGTCAGTCATATTCAGCAGAAGCTGATTTTCAAATGAGGACACGATACAGATAGATAAATATACAATTCATCATGAACAATTAAATTTTTTACATAACGTTTATACGCTGATCTATACTTAAATCAAAACTCATTGTTTAAATCAATTTAAGGAATGGCTCAAGAATTTAATTTAATTCAAAGCGGAATTGTGTAAAGATGACGTTTTCTTTATTGTGCGAAGAAAGTAAAAGTAAAAGAAACATTAGTTTTTTTACTATTGTACTTACCTACAATTGGTATGTACCTAATTCGTCAAACGTCGGTATGGCGTGACCTGGTGAAAGGTAAAAATCGTTGGCTACCCACGTTGACAGACGCATACAGGATAATCCCACACACTTTTTTTGTTACTTAATGCTTCTCTGGGTTTTGACAAGTTTTAACCATGGGATGGTATTATCTCCAAGAGCGACAATTATCTATAATATTGCTTTCTATATCAACGCAGACATCATTTCAAATCTCAAGTTAAAATTGTGAATATGGACGGTAAGTAATACACGCTCAAGTATTTCTTAGCATCGCCTTACCGTATAGAGTAGAGCTGACAAACACACTGCCTTTCGGTTTACAGCTATAAGATGGAGAGATTCACAGATACTTCTGATGTGGTAATACGAGTGGAGAAAATGCATACAAAATTTGTTATTTTTCTACCTCGCTCGCTACTGTTTGATGTGTAATGAACCCCTTGAAGTAGCATGATGTATACATGTATACACATTGGAGGTTGAATCACTTCGCGTGGAAGCTGCTTTATTGCTTTCCATTTTTCCTCACATTACCCATCCAATCTGTTATATACCATTTTTACGTATTTGAACAAAGATATGTCGGTCGTATTGCAGGTCGTGTTTGTAAGAGCATGAGAAACCTGTGCGGACAGTACGAGTCAGCAGCAAAAGATGTAAAAGCTTGTCCACCAATTCGTACCTGATCAAAGCCAAAATTTTTAACTCAGGTGTCATGCTTGATAAAACAAGATTTATTTACTTTTCATGTATTTGTACTTGTTATTTGATAATAAAACTATCATGCTGATCTATATTTAAGTATATTTAAACTCATTGTCTTAATCAATTTAAGGAATGACTCATGGGCTTAATTTAATTTAAAGCGGAATTGTGTGAAGATGTCTATTCCTTTATTGTGCGAAGAAAGTGAATTAAAAGCATAAACCAAGGGATATAGCATCCTTCATTCCAGTCACGTAGTAGGTTTTCCAATGGAAATGTTTTCACAGACGCGTATAACACCGGTAAGTGGCTAAGGAAATACCCGAAGGAAACAGCATAACACTTACATTATATCAATATTGGTGAGAATCAGAACATGGAAGTATCTTGGTTCAAAATCCTCAAAGCGTCCTTGTCGGTTTCTAGGCTGCACTCAAAATCACTAACTCTAACATCATCATCTAACAACATCCCTACCTACATACCTAGAACTGGCTTATATACCTACTTCGTCTAACGTTGGTATACTTTTTCTCAGTTTCAGCTTGTAAAATGTGACAATACCGTTGATGGCTAAGTTAGCAGACGCATATAAGCAAACACATTCCTTTTTTGTACATATGAATGCTTTCCAGATCTTGATAAACAGTAGCAAAACATAGTGATCGTATCACATTCAAGTGCATTGCTTTCCCTATATCTACTAATGTATCATCTCAGCTTGAAAAAGGAAGAAGGAGAGGGTGATACGATCATGGGATTCACTCGGCATCTCTTAACTTTGCGTGTTCTTTCATGTTGAATGATATGACGGAAATGTAGTGCACGTAACCAAACAAGCGGTTTTCTCTCTACAATAGCGGAAGAACAGTAAAGCAAAGGGAATCTCCGTGCAGGTGATGAGGTGGGAACGTGCTTGGAAAATTTAGCCTATTCTTTCCGCCTCACTTTCTATGAGAAGCGAGCAGAATTTTACAGCTGCTGCATCCTACTACAAAAACTTGAATATGATGGAGTCATTACTTCTGGAACTTTCTTCACTTTCCCCTATCCATCTCAAACCTATCCAATTTGTCACAATATTATGCGTTATTTCACAATGTCTAATCTGCATCCGCAAACACCCAAGTTGTCCCTGTGAGAATACTGCATATGAGAAAGTAATTAAAAGTAGCTGCTTAAAAACACATAGAATTTACTACTTACGAATTAATTTGTGGTACTTGGAGGCTATTATAATTGAGCACTTTCTATGATTACTAAAGAGTATTTGTGGAATTTAAAAAACATGCAGCACGTTTCTTGTTGAAATAAAATCTTCAAAGCCTGTACGGAAAAGAAGAGTTTTTCTGCTTACTCCAGATGCTTTTGGTTGAAAAGACCAGGCGCGATAAGGGCGA
>JAANSM010000594.1:0-26021 GCA_036850725.1 Orchesella villosa | reverse complement strand
GGCACGCGCATTCCCCACACGTTTGCGTTTTCCCTTTGACGTGCAGCACAACTACGGGCGTGCGGAAAGCCGCAGAAAAAGCATTGAAGTGGGATCGGAACTGGTGGTGGAACTTGGGGATTTGGTTGAGGTGGAACTGGTGGATTTGGTTGAGGTGGAACTGGTGGATTAGGTTGAGGTGGAACTTGTGGATTAGGTTGAGGTGGAACTTGTGGATTCGGTTGAGGTGGAACTTGTGGATTCGGTTGAGGTGGAACTTGTGGATTAGGTTGAGGTGGAACTTGTGGATTAGGTTGAGGTGGAACTGGTGGATTTGGTTGAGCTGGATCTTGTGGATTTGGTTCGTTTGGTGGAATTTGGGGGTTCGGATTTTGAGGCAACTGTTGATGGATATTGTAGACAGGTTTAAACAACATCTAATCAAATAAAGCGTTATTGTCTAAGACATAATGAAATGAATATAATAATAGTGACGTTGATTTCATTATGCAATTAAAATTAAGAAAATTACACACATTATTCCCATTTCCATCCCTCCAATTCTGGATCACGTCGTTCATCCCTCGGCCCACCGCTATCCAAAGTAGCTTTAGGATACCACAAAGGATGAAAATATTGATCCAGGCATTCAGAACAGTTCCTATCCTTTCTTTGCACAGCCATTTCGAATGTTCGAAAATACTCAAAAAGCCAACGATTATAGACGTTATAATCAGTGGTTCTTTGATTACATCAAAGCCAGTCTGACACGAATCCCACATTTTAGTCTCTCCTGGCTTAAATGTTCGTTTTGAATATGAATGCTACTAATGTGTGAACGAAGAACACAAGACGGTTTTTGATAAAACACATGGAGTTTTAATTATATTGGGGTTGGACACTACACGTTATACGCTATTATTATTTCGTTATTGCATTATTGCATGAGCCAAAGCACATAGATGAAGATCTTAATTTGAGCCGTGCCCTGCATAAACTTTTATTTCTTAGCGTGATTTCTCGCTGTTTTTGTTTCTGTTGTTTTCGTAATCAAAAGGCATACATGTTTCCATACATACATCACATATCACATCGTCCAAGAATTACCACGAATCCCCCAAAGTAAGTACACGGCTAATCATTTTATCGTGTTCGAAAGCTAGTCATCGCGGAAACCACTATGTATATACTTTTGGAATTACCCATTAATGCCTCCTTCGCTTCGCACCGCATAAACGCATAATACATTTCAAGCATGATTTAAAAATTATGGTTCTTAATATGCATGCCATTACTTCTCAACGACATTTTGATATAGCTGTAATTATTATGAATAGTTGGATATCACTTAGCTTTAGGCCTACACAAAGTTCTCCGCTCGGATGCATAGATTAGTGAATCAGTACAACACAATCCCAATGCTTATATGTCTAACCAATGCTAAAAATAGTTTACAATGACGCAGTAAGAATTTAATTAAGTGTTAATGTCAACAATTGACATTTTAAAGTGGCAACTGTATTGGAACATTTTTTCAGGGTTCATTATAAAATGAAAATAGATATCAAAGTCTGGTAAAAACAAAAAATACAACAAGTCAAATATTTTATCTTCACACAAGCAGTTTCTCAATTTCCCGTTGAATCGTTTGAATCTGGGGCTTCAACTGAGACCCCTCGTTAGAAATAACAGATGCAGCAATAACTGGTCTGGAGACACCACAAGCACGTCCCAAAGCTGCAAATAGAGAAATCATTAATTACTCACATTAATGACAAATGATAAACAACAAAAGTTCTCACAAATATCCTGTCATTATGATATGCAAATTAAAATATTGTATTATCAATTATATAATTACCTTGCTTGGAGCGAACAAACACATAGGGAACATTCTTGTCTTCACACAAAAGTGGCAAATGCAGTAAAATTTCCAATGGCTCAGCATCCGCAGACATCACAATAAATTCGGATTGTCCCCGATTCAAGGTTTTGGTAGCTTCATTGGCTCCTTTCTTCAGTTGCTGGTAATTGGCAGCTTGCTGAACCAAGTTCAAAATCTTGGAGGTCAAAACTTGATCCGCCAAGGGGTATGCCTTAGGATTGACTTCGTCACCCTGAAAGTGACAATTCAAATATAAATCACAATGTTGAATGTAAATTGTCAATTGTTACACCTACGCCACCATCAGCAGCGACTGACTGGTGACTGGCCACGCAAAATTTACAATTTAATTCTGATCCATTAATGACTAACAACTAACGATCGCACTCCTGCTTTCAGCAATCATTAACCAGGCCAGTAAAAAGTTAAAATATATAAAGGTTTTCGTTTTAAAGATTAACAATAACTGGCACTGATGACTGACAACTAATGACTAAGATTAAAAGTCGAAGATCCTTACCATTTTATTGATGATTGAAGATTCAGTGATCAGAAAAATGCCTTTTGTACTATTTACTGATCCTCTCTGCTCTCGCTTCACGGAGGAATGCTTAAGAGATGCGTTTAAAGAACTAAAAGTAACAATTTAATGTACAATTCAAATACCAAATTTAATTGAAAATGCTTTTACAGCCTCTTTGCTATTCACACACACTCAAAAAACGCTTTTAGTAAAGTAAATACACTGACAAGCCAATGCAATGCAATGTTGAGTATATGCAAAGCATTAGCACGTTGTTACGCGTGCCTTTAAACTGAGCGGCATGCCTTTTGCTGGAAAATATTTTGAGCCAATCACCGCCGGGGTGTATCGGTCATTGTCTCTTGTGTGTGCTTTTTCATGCTTTTCCTGTTTTCAGGTAGCCAACAAAGTGCATAAATTGCATGATTTTTATGACAGCTGCGCTGGCGTTTTCAGATTTCAGTGTGACATTTTGACATGACATGACCTACATTGTACATGCATGCATGGCGATCTAAGTGAAAGCAATCACAGTCCACTTTTGTTTTGTTTTTGAAATCGGTCTGCGTTTCAATTTTATTTCCTTCGTTTTCTCTGTTGTGTTCCGGAGTTCTCAGTTAATCTCCAACTTATTGGAGCGTGTTTGGTTGGTTCCTTCGTTCTTTAGTTAATACATCCACCCGAAAGAGTTTTGAATGAACGTTTTTCTTGACCAAATNTTTTCTCTGTTGTGTTCCGGAGTTGTCAGTGAATCTCCAACTTATTGAAGCGTGTTTGGTTGGTTCCTTCGTTCTTTATTTAATGCATCCACCCTAAAGAGTTTTGAATGAACGGTTTTCTTGACTAATTAATTAGTCTGTTCAGTGATTTTTTAAGGTTTTAGAAGGTCTGCTTATCGAACATTGATTGAAACATGGCCACGAAAGCTAAAAAGCAGAAGGCTGCTCAGCAAGACCGAGAGGATGCGGAAACTGTGGCTAGTGACTGTCATGATGTTAGCGTGGTGGAATTTGAGGATGATGATAGTTTCTTCCAGGATATTGATTTGCTTCAAAATCATGGAATCGTAAGTTTAACGTTGAGAATCAGTAGCGACTTATACATGGCTTCAGTTGTGGGTGTTTAAATCGTGTGTCGGTAGTTACTAGTAGTTAGAGATTTGTTACTTTAATAATTGCATATTTTTTGGGGGTTTAAGAATGTTGCTGACATCAAGAAGCTCAAGTCTGTGGGAATCTGTACGGTGAAAGGTGTTCTGATGTGTACGAAGAAGAAGCTGTGTAATGTTAAAGGACTGTCAGAGGTGAAAGTTGAGAAGATTAAAGAAGCATGTCAGAAACTGGATAGTGGTGGTTTTCTAACGGCGTTGCAATTTAGTGACAAAAGAAAAACGGTGTTTCGCCTCTCTACGGGATCGAAGGAACTAGAGTAAATATGATATCATACTCCTGCATTTTTATATAGGAACGTTAAAACATTTTTTGTTTAAGACTCGCATAATGAACTTGCTTTAGTAAACTACTTGGAGGCGGAATGGAATCAATGGCTATTACGGAAGCATTCGGAGAGTTTAGAACGGGTAAAACTCAGCTTTCACACACCCTTTGTGTAACATGTCAAATGCCAGGATCCAACGGGTATTCTGGAGGCAAGGCTATTTTCATCGATACAGAGAATACATTGTAAGATTTTTACATGCATAATAATCGTAATAATTTAGAAACGATTCTGAACTATAATTTACTCAAGAATAAATTATAGAAATGTGATGTAGTATTCATATTGCGATTTTTGTAGTCGACCTGACAGGCTTAGAGATATTGCAGACCGCTTTAGTTTGGATCAGGGTGCTGTTTTGGACAACGTTTTATATGCTCGTGCATACACATCAGAACACCAATTCGAACTGCTTGATTTGGTTGCTGGGAAGTGTCACGAAGAGGCAGGAATCTATAAGCTTTTGGTACGCCTTCCTTGTTTTAGCTTATAGTCTGACACTGATTAATTACCAATACCGATAAATGATCTAAAATGGCTATAACTTATAAGGAAGCTATGCCACTTCTGCATTCTGATTGGATTTTTCTCTCTTGTGGAGCTTATATGTACTTTTTTATGAGACTACAGATTGTTGACTCCATCATGGCCTTATTCCGAGTAGACTTCAGTGGTAGAGGCGAACTATCGGAACGGCAGCAGAAACTAGCTCAGATGCTTTCCAGGCTACAGAAAATCTCGGAAGAATACAATTTGGCAGTGTTTGTGACCATTTATTTCGAGTAGACTTCAGTGGTAGAGGCGAACTATCGGAACGGCAGCAGAAACTAGCTCAGATGCTTTCCAGGCTACAGAAAATCTCGGAAGAATACAATTTGGCAGTGTTTGTGACCAACCAAATGACGGCTGATCCTGGAGCTACAATGAGCTTTCAAGTATGAGCTTTTAAAATGAAATAGGGTCTTTCTATACGAGTGACATAATATTGGGAATTGATAGGGGATAGTATTCGTTTGAGTAAAACAATGATTCCATATTCCATGTTTAAAGGTTGATCCCAAGAAGCCAATAGGTGGTAACATCATGGCTCATGCATCAACAACTCGTCTTTCTCTTCGGAAAGGTCGAGGTGATCTTAGAATTTGCAAAATCTACGACAGGTAGCTTCACAACAATCATAACATGCTGTGCATCATACATATTCATTTTATGGTCAACCATTAATATTTACCAGCAAGAATCTAATGCGTACAACCTGTTTTGTGTTTTTGTGTAATAGTCCTGACTTGCCAGAATCCGAAGCAACATTTGCGATTACAGTTGGAGGCGTAGATGATGCTAAGGAGTAGCTGAACTAAAACTTTTTTAAAGTTTAATAATTAATTAATTTCAAGCCAAGAGAGTTAGTAGAGAAGCGTTAAATATTTAATTTGTTTGTAAGCACGCGTAAGTGTACGTAGAAATGTTTGTCTTCCAGCATCCGCTTTTTAATGTACAAGGTATGTAATTTTCTTACGACAGTGATTTTGGTAATTATTACATTTTAAGTTATTGGTGCTACTTTCGAAGCTGTTTTCATGTCTAATAGAATTTTCGTTTTGTTAGGTTACTGTCAAGTTTCAAGTTGTAAATTTGGAAGTTAGATTCTGGTTTAATGTCTCAAAGTGATATAAATAAGCATTACATACTGTTCCTTATTCGTTTCACGTAATTCTTCTGGTTATATCATACATCATATTATACTTACGATAGTTGCAGTAGATTTGTACTTGTACTTACGATTTACAAAGTTGGGCAAGCTTGTATCGCAAGTTTGTAGTTTCAAACTTTTACTTTTTACTTTCGCTCATGCTTCAGTTGTTTCAATGCTTTCGACTTTTGGATATTCATACTGAAATTTTATTCCCATTTTTCATACATCACGGCTACGACACTTACCCAACTCACTCAGCATAGCACAAAAAGAACCACGTAGTGTGCATTGAATTACGCTTTAAACTTTCTGGCATCCACAGTGTCAAAATTCGAGTCGGTATCATACCATTCATACCACCACATACCATACTGACAGCAAATATACAATAAATCTCGCAACAATCACAATACTACTGCATGCATGTTTCAGCTACTTACTATGTATTACTGAACAAGAGGCATATAAGAACTTCAAGCGATCTGCTAGCAAAAACAAGATCCCATCGGCATCCCAACACAAAAACTGGTCTCATCTCAACAATTGGGGGGTGCAGGCAGAGAAGAAGCACCTAGTCATTGTTATTGTATCTAAGTTATGATATAGTTGTCAGTTGTGTCACTATATAACCAAAACCGTACGTAACATAGAATGGATAGGCAACGAATTAGGGGTAACATGAAAATCCCCTTACATGGGGACGTGTGATGGGTCTAACCAACACCAACAATGCTTACTTGTAACATATAAATTCATATAATACACTACAATGCATGCCATGAATACAAAATTAACCTATAAATCGTGATCACATTGAGGAAAAGTTTGAAGATGAGCCATTGAGCAGTATAAATGTATATATGCACATAAGTATATTCTGATTGTAGGTAGGTCCATCCCTTACTATCACCAGTATTGCAAAAACGTGAATTACTCAAAGGATTTTACTCACGAGACCTTCCACAGTTCAAAAAATTTATTTCACAGATGTAGAAGGTTATACAAAATTTCCTTGTGCTATACTGTTTGTTGATCAACACGCCTAAATTGCATGACCAAACGGATGGTTGGACCATACAACTTCAAAAAGGTATTAAATTCCCAAGTACATTCATTAATACCTCCTATGTAGTAAAATAAGAGAGAATCGCATGTGAAATCGAACTAAAACATGAAAAGAAATAAATATATCCAACACGTATAGTAGTATTACTTGCATTAAGCATTACATTACATTACGCTAATTCAGAAAGAAGACAGGTAAGTCTATTTATTCGCCTATTCTTTTTGCACCTATTAGGCATGTAGCATACTTCACCTTCCAGTGTGCTTCTAGGCTGTGAAGTGGAAACTACATGACTGTTATTACTGCAGCAAATTTTTCTTTTGAAGAGTAGAGCACAGAAGTAAAGACGAAAGAACGGTTTAGTTTACTTTGTTATCTTTTTTTTATTGTTACATGTATCATTTATGTACATTAAGATTTTGGTATAGTTGGTGGCAGAGTGCTTTCGAAAGTGAATAACACACTTTGATTGTTTAACGTTTTTATAGTAATCCACAATCAAAGGATTTACAGACACTCACAGTTTCTTGTTTGCTTATCCTTCAAATGAACGACTATAAGTTTGTACATCTATCTGTACAACTGTACATCAACCGCGTTTGATATTGTGACACACTGGTCTTTGGTTTAGTATTAGTAAGTATAAAATTACGTTAAAGTTGACTAGTGAATAGGAAGTATCAACGAAAATCATTTTGCCTTATTGCTTGCCGTTAGCTGACAAAAGACTAACTCTGAAAGTGACAGCACTATACGGAATTAGTGTTCCTAAATGTTTAGTATTTTGTGACTGATACTTTTGTGAATTTTTTTTTATTATTCATATATGCTATATGCTTTTGGTTGATGTATCATATCACATCACATTTGTCCTTGATTCAAAACTTTCAAATAAGTTTTTGTGCTCTTATAAAACTTAAAACGCCAATTCGTTTAAGGGTAAACGGTGGATAGCTGTTCTCCTTCCTATTGTGAATCTGTGTGAATTACGCTCTTAACCCTTGGTGAACCACGTCCCATATTTTTTAGGGTAAGTAATCTTGTCTATCTTGCACAAATGAAAATGCACAGGAAGTATGGCTATTTTACTGTCATTTTTACTGGCCGCTGTACATTGTTGGGTAGAGAATAGAGGGTGGTTGGATGTTTCCTCCTTCTCGCAGTTCATTAGGAGAAGGAGTTTGAGTTTTAAGTCATGATGAACGTTGATGGTACCGACTACAATTAGTTAGTCACTAGAAGCTTACTTATATCAGGCAGTGACGCTCAACATTGTTTAAATTACCTATGAAGGTAACCTCTAAAACAGTAAGCTCCCAAAACTCAAGCATATTCAGCATTGTTTGTGGATTATGCGTAATGTATGCGTAAGCGTAAATCTGCCAGTAAGCTGGTATCCATCCTTATGAAGCCGTAGAAGTGCAAAGGAAAACCTTACCGTCGACTTTGCTGGAGCATGAGAAAGACATAAAACTGTATTTTGCAACTAAAACACTCATCACAGGGATAAATAGCAAAACTATAGCTGTTGCAACAACTACAACAACTGCATTGTGTGGTTTGTTGTAAGAATATATTATTTTTGTAGCGTTCTTTAGTGTGCGAGTAGTTGGGTTCAACGTGCTCAATATTATGGTGGTGTCTGATTCAAAGATATAATGCCTGCATTTCTAACATTTTCAAGAGCTTCTTCTATATGATACCATTCGTCATTCGTCGCTTGATCATTCTTTGGCATACGAACCTGTGTAAAGATAAATCTTGCATAGACATATTAAACTGCTCGGTATAGAGTTTTGCATTATTGTAAACTAAACATGCATAACGAAATAGCATTGCTACGATCTTCGATATGAAGGATCCAATAACATATAGTACGCTAAAGCAGAAGTTAAAATTTATATAAAGATGAGGAAACCAATTTACTCTAGAGAACTAAAACTCTCAAATTTCGTTGACCATAATTTATTAGATAACGGGACATTTATTTTATCTATGAAACAAGGATAACTCATGTAAAAATATAAATCATGTGATGAGCATGTCATCGTTTTAATATTTCTTTGGAAAGTCACATGTGGCAAACTATCGTTAGAATCAGGACAGAAATTAATAAATTCCATTATGCATACTTGTGAAAAGTCTGGGGAGGATGTAAAATTTAAGTCCATCACATAGTAAGTACATACAACACAACATAAGTACATCGTATTCTTCACATCCATCTTGTTCAAATCAATAATATGTGTCAATATCACACGATCTTGAGTCATGCTTGTTTTCTGATAGTCAACATGTTTTTTAATCCGATATAATGTACTCATTTCTGTTGACATTGACATTTCTGGATTGCACGATTTGCACGTAAAAAGTACGGCTTGAAAGAACACAACACGAAAGGTTGATTTGATTAACCAAATTCTTTTTCTTTCCTTAGTTTAATTCCTTGGTATAAATATTATAAGTATTGTGTATTCTTGAGTTTGCAGTAAAGGTATCCATTTGCTCTGGTATTTGATTTCTAATACTATGCATTTCTATTGATGCAGTTGGCAGTATTTGGAACAATCGGAACTAAAGCCAGTGTTATTTTGTATTTCGCTTGTTTTATTCATAACCAAATGTCTGACCAGCTCAATGTATTATATGTACTGACATTCTTCATTGTGGCGAAGCGATTCCTTTTTATTTGCATACGAGCGACAGGGCTGAATAGTGATTCTGGCACAATCTGTAACAAATCAGGTTTCCCTTTTTCCCATAAAAGAACTTCGTATTTTATGTATTGAACCAATTGAACGGCATCAGCATAGTCACTAATTCTTATTCAATATGCTGGAATTAGATCGAGCATATATGGTTTAGCAAATGACTAGCACATGCGACATGAGAGCTTAGCTGAACTCTTCACATCACACGAACGTTTCCTGAACTCGTAGGAAAATCTGATTAATTGTTGCGATCCTCTGTCTTCGTGAAATAAATTATTTATATACGTCTAAAAGGACTCAAGTAAAACCAATATCTTGCACAGTATCAAGGCTGAGAGAACCCAGAGAACTTTAAGAATGTTTGGATTGTTGGTTCGGTTGGTACAAATAAGCGCAATAGGTGATAGGGGACCGTGGACATGGCTATATGGTATAACTATTTCCATTTTCTATAAACAAACCATGTCCATGTCCCATCATAAATATGCGAAATGTTATGCTGAATTGTTGCACTTGTATACACTCAATTTCTCTACACTGATAGATAGTTGGTTTTTTGTCTCATGTCTATCAATGCTATTTACACATCGATTCTTCTCTAATACATGCATTAATGTTTTCCATTGTATGCAAAAACGACATTATCCGTTCTGTATTGGTGTTGTACATTGTTCTAAAAATAATGTTCTCTTTGTGTACATAACTTAATAAATACGAAATTGCTGCGTATTACTTATTCTAAGTTGTTCTTCCTTTTTCGTGACGTGCGTGGGGGCGTATCTGTCAATTTTTGTAAAGCTCAGGGTATTAAATAAATTGCAGTAATAAATTGCATAAAATTGGTTGTTAAAGTGGAAATTGGAACCTGAAAAGACATAAGGCATGCTATTGTTTATTCAAAAAAATTAAAACGAGATAGTGGATAGAATATATAGGAAAACTGCCCTAGTTTTTGTATGGTAATGATTTTCCTGCTTCGCTGTTAACACAAAATTAATATGCTGACTAGTGTCCAGTACTAATTTCAAATTTTAAGTCTATAACGAATTCGGGCACCTTACCACATCTCAGTGTTTACGAATTAAAATCCTTACCCCCGAAATCAGGTGAAAAATATTAGGTGCCACTCTAATCATTTTATTTGTTTCTAACTGAATGTGGAACGCACGCCAAGGCGAAACTAGGGTGTGACGTAATCAATGACAGAATGTAATAATTGTACATTATAATGAGTCATTTTCAACTGTAGAATAATACGGTAGAATTTTATTGAAAGAATATTAATTTGATGAGCAGAGAGGTATTACACATTCCATTATGAGAAGGTTCCAATTCATAATTTATAAGGTCTTGCCATTGTAGTTATTTACAATGTGTCAAGTTCCAAGTATACTAATCCATTTCGTTTTATGTTCCATCGAACGAGAGCATGGCGCCTGAAAAACACAACTAAAGTACAAGCTCCAATTAATTATATATTTATCCTTTCAACCTTCCCTTTCCCTTTTAAGTCCAAAGTATCGTATCGTATTACTAACTCAAAGTGCAAAGTATCCGAACATGAACAGCTCGATACATTCTCGCACTCTATTGTTTTGATACATATGCGTACTACTTTTTGACATATTTGACACGCGTATGCGAATTTTGTATACTATTCTCAGTTGTGTGCTATGCGCTACCCATTCGTTCAACTGTTGCAAGCGAAAAAAAAGTATAACTCTTCTGGGGCACTGTGATAAACTAACATTTTGATTTCCAGACGGACAATAAACAATATGACTTAATCGAATCATTTTTTTGGATGAATCATCCATCCAAGCAGCGTTTCATATTACAATTGACAATTTCTAGTTGATTATTTTACTTTTTATGTTATATGTGCATATCAGTATACGAGTGGAATGCAATTATGTAGCAAGTAAAGTATGCTATTCCGGTATCCGGCACTGCAAGGCAAAGTCGATTTAAGCTAAGTCATGCCGTAAATGTATTGTTGCATATTATTTTACTTATGTGTACAAATAGGATGAGATCACAGGTACAGGTATTGTATATAAATTCCTCATACATTTTTTAGCACAAGAAATAGTAAGGAATGAGAGACGAGAGACAGCCCTAGATTCTGATTCTACACTTAGGTGATGATGAGCATGTGAATTATGAAAATAAAACGCTATAAGCATTATTTTTAAATTATATAAGTAATCTATTTGTAGATTGAAATCATGGAATATATTATACCTATATGGAAAGGTTTTGAAATAATCTACAATAAGATGATGTCATCGTTTTTAGTGTTCACAAGTTTTCTTTTTTAACCTTGTGTGTAATGTGTTGTATCGCAGTGAGCTGTGTGTGAGTGTTAGCAAACCCACGGCATCTGCATTCGTCTTCTATACAATCGATTCTCGTTTGCTGGAACACTTACTTAACATACCTAAGACAATTCATTACATGAATGCGAATAATGATCTCTTTCCGAACGTCCTTCACATTCACATTGCTAAGAGTCAAATTCTCACCGGCCTTCATTCATATTTTCACGAAATATGGATAAAAACTAAAATAATACAGCACATTATATATACTCACTTTCATGAGCAATGTATTAATTTGGGAAAGTGATCTTGGTCATCTCGCCAAGCTTTGACGAATGCACAAAACATGTAGTATGTGTGGGTATTAATAATGATTACCTCGACGCACTCGATTTTGTTTGTCATGAAACGCCAAGGTTGGTCTGCCGGTCGGTCATCATGATCTCATGCGCAAAAACCAAAAGCTGTATCAACAACCACACTCATAGTTAGAGGTGGGGTGTATGTTTGATATTAGGCACAAATTACAGGAAAACATACGTACCTACTTACAAAAGCACATATTATTACTGAATTTACTTGGCGTTTTAAAGTTCTTCATCCACACAGTACAAACATGCCACATGCCAGTGAGTGAAGTTTATAAAAACATGAGCTTTAAGCCTTAAAGCAGTTTTTGGTGTAGGCGTAGTCGTTTTAACAGTAAATGTTAAAATGTAGGACATGCGGCATTTAGAAGTGTATCTGCAAATAGGAATGTGCTGTTGGTATGTCTCATTCTAAGTGCTAGTAAGATTTAATGTTCATCCACAACTAGAACAAGCAATAAAACGATGGGATGGGGTACGTTTAAGGAAATTTGTTGACACGAGTATACAAACAAACAAAAAACATAAACCAGATTAAAATGGGATCATACGAATCAACAATTCTCTATTCTAGCATGTATGCATATAGGTTTGGAAAGCATAAAACATTGTGTAAAACAAATATTTTAGTGCCACGTTTTGCCCATGGGACAGGAAATCGTTTTCAAATGCACGCCAATCGATTTCGGTGTACGTGAGCATAAGTATAAATACCTTAAATAAAGCACATTATTATATTGGATATTTTGTGACGACATGCTATGTCAAATTAGCTCGGTGAATGTCATGCACACTGGAATATCGAATCCATTTCTTTTAACTGTCACGATGTGACATTATATAGTTTTAATTTCCATTCCATTATAACCTTTGGTGTGCGATTTCTAGAATTCTTATTGCAGGTGAATGCTTAAAGCTTTTTAATAATGTACACGTACACGTTTACTTTCTTCTTTCATCTTATTCTTCTTATGATGCCAAATTCACAAAGAAGAAACGGAGACAACCGCGTGGTGAAACTATAAAACAAAGTTGTACCATGTGGTTCTTGTGGCTGAAGTAACAAGTCAAATCTACCTAATTCTGTATAAGTACATACCACAGACTTCAAATATACTTTCAATTGAGTTCTTAATAGTCAAATCAAATCAATACCAATACGATGCTAGTAATTTACAGTAAAATCTACTTCAAACATATATAAGTGATAAACTCAGTGTATGTATAAGATACAAGCTATATAGCTAGCTAATAGCATTTAAATACATGTATATTTGATAGTGTGGAATACTAAAGAAATCCAATTGAAAATTGAACGCTATTAATTTGGAAGGGATATTCTTGTAAAGAATGTATGAGTGTACAGACAGATATGTATATTCAAGGATCTTTGTCTGCCAATTATCGACCCAATAAAAAAGGAAACAGCGTGAGTGGATTCTTGATTTATACATGTGCGTGACCGTGGTATGATGAGTGATGTGATGAGCCGGTTGCTGTAAATAAACTAATAATGAACATGAACTCAGTAAGTTACGTGCATGAGAGTTCTATATAGGAAAATTATCAGTAGAATACAAAGGAAGTAGACCGTAAACGGAGCTACCATCATGCCAATGCTATAAAAAGCCAACATGAATATCATATCAAAATCATTATGATAAGTCGTTATTACATTGGTTATGTTTATGTTTTGGACGTCGGAGTGGTATACATATGAGCTTGATTACATTACATATCCAAAATGTAACAAATAACTGATCTATGTCTACTCAAGTAAAGAAAGAAAGTTTGTCTGGATGAGTAGATAAAGATAAACTTGATTACCAAAATAACTTGCATTTTAGCCCTTCGAACTTCAGCATGTCTAGATGTTTGTCAGGACATCTACGGATGGAAACCTTCTGGTGATAAGTAGTATGGTAGCAGTTTAATTTTATTCATAAGATTATGTAAATATTAGCATCACTGGGGCCATTGGGGGTAATGTGAACAAGGCAAAAGGTATGTAGTATGTACCTTGTAGTTACCTTTAACGGCCATATTAGGACAACGTCCTGTCACTTACAACTTAGCAGTTCCCAAATACTATTTGCATGCATGAGTAAAGGAGCATACCTTATCTATATCTAATCTGTTTAGTCGAAAAGCGTGCCTGCTTCCAACATGTTTACAGCAACATTCACATTAAGCCATCCTTTTGATACTACAAAAAATTTAAAATGAAAGCCATTCAATGATGGCAAATGGACATATTATGTCATGTCTTCGAACATGGAATACCTATTAGCGTAGTACAGCGATGACTGTTCTTCGATACTCATCACATTACTTATTAAAGACCTTGTGTCAAATGAAGTAATCAAAAATCTAATCGATAAAAAAATAACCATGTTATACTTTGTTATAGTTGGAACTCTAATTACAAGAAACGACTTGATGGACGAATTAAGTTTATAAAATTCTAATTTGATTTAAAATGGACAAAAATAGCAAGGGTTAAGTTATGGTTGAAGGTAACGTTTGTTACAAGTTACAAATCGTACTACATTCTATCAAACTAGACTTTGCGTGATAGTTCAAACTCCATCATATAGCAATTTTCCGTGTTTGACCTTGAAATAACGTAGTTGAGTATTATTCTATAATCCAAAACTGAACCGTGCACTTAATTTAAGCTCATGTCAATGTGAATTATGGAAATAAGACGCATACATATAGCCGTGGTGAACAGGTTACCTTATATGCTATTTGAAAGTTGCTGGAAATTCTTATGAGTTTATCTTTTCAGATCGAAAGCCATACTTGCAAAGAGGGTGTGATAAGCCGGTGAAGTATGTCATAGTTTTATGGTGTCAGGGTGTCAATGATATCAAACCCAAAAACCTGGTCAATGTTCCTTTTCCTACCTTGCCATTGCCTACTAACGAACTTTATTTTCGGTTAATTCGTATTGTAATATTTGTAATTGCCTAATAAAGCAATATGCAATGCAACCAAGATAAAAGTACAGCAAAGTACGAAGTTTATATGCTGAGCTAAATTTTATAAGAACAAAAAACAAAGTTGCTGGAAGTGATTCACAAGCACATCGCGTTGGTTTACTGATATTTGCATGCAGGCAATCAGGCAATTAGTTTCCAAATTCATTGAAACGGCTGTGCTGTGGCTATTAGTGTGGCTTACTTACATATTTGGCATTCAAGTACAAGAAACGGAACGCTGCGCTGTTTCAGTGCTCTCCAAGTGCCAAGATATCACATAAAAATGAACTGCAGAGGAAGTGGTTTCTTGTTGCAACGCAGAAGATCTTTCTATAGAGATATGGGACAGAAAAAAACAGATGAAAGCAAATACAGTCAAGTGCCTAACTCTAACTCAATTGGTTTTGTTTGGTACAATCTTCGATCATATTTATCCCATATAGCGTTCGCGTCGTTCCCGTAAAAATCCAGTACAGAATACAGTCAACATCAAATTCAGTATGATTGTGGGTGGACTGTGTGGAGTGGAGTGAGAGAGGCATCTCTAAAGATGAAATGAAGCTGGAAAGATGTGGACGCAGATGTACAATGTTGAATGTATACTACTAATACTACAGCATACATGATAGATAGGTAATTTATGATGACTTCATTGAGAAAGTTGAATTGAAGTTAGGGTCAGCAACATCATCATTCGCTGAATCATCTGTTAAAAATACCACCCACTATTATCAAATTAGAGTATACCAATAGTAGACAGGAATGCCAGTGGTTTGGCTAACTCAATAGGAATGTTAATTACGTACACCGGTTAATTTGATCCTTCGAGGTAATTTGCAAATTACTTCATACTCTCAACTTTGTCATTTACAAGTGTGTGCGTATGTAATGCAAAGGATGTATATAAAAATGAGTGCTAATTGACTCTCTCAAGTGTTATGCTACAGGAATAGGAGATAGGAGTATTAAGTATAGTCACAGAGGAAAAATTGGCAGAGGCAGAATATGCCTAATTGGTGGTAATCATTAATCGGTTAGTCGGCAAAATAAAGGGAAACAGACAAAGGCGAAGTTGGAAGTAATGACATGATGATGTCACAAATACTGATGTGATAGCAGCGGTCTCTTTCTCTTCATCCTTGTTTTGTTGTTATCTATTTGTGACTCACATCTTCAATCTTAGCTTTACCTACTGCTGAAAATGAAAATGAACTGATATAAAATATCGAATATTATGTTACGGGGAGCCGGGGGAGCTTTACCTAGGGTGTATGATGTATTTAATGTAGCCAGCTAATTTTGACAATGGACCGAATCGGTAAATAACTGAACGTATTTTCTATTTGCAGATTCTCCTTAGTTGGGAAAATGGGAACGTAATCTTTAGCGGATGTTGATTCACTGGGCGTGTAGCCGTTATTCCATTGATTCAGCCTGAACTAATCCCAAGGAGTTATCTCGAGCTGCCGGTATTGATTTAGAATAAGCTTACCTCATTCATGTATTTTAAGTATTTCGTTTCGTGTCATATCCGGAAGCGGAAGCCCGTCATCATATACTTTTGTACTTAATTCTGTATTTGGGACGGGACCGGGTCCTTCTTTATAGGTAACCGGTTGGATATCCTCTGTGGAACTGGAGAAAAAGGTTTCTCAGATGCGGTTTTACTAGTATTGATACAACGTTAAAGCACATCTAAAAGAAGCATCAATATGGCGTCTCCTGCCGCCGAAGGGATGATTACGGACAATAGCAGCGTTTGGGAATATAGTGGACGTTATAATGATATATGTCCACGAGGTCTTGCGGTTTTACTAGTATTGATACAACGTTAAAGCACATCTGAAAGAAGCATCAATATGGCGTCTCCTGCCGCCGAAGGGATGATTACGGACAATAGCAGCGTTTGGGAATATAGTGGACGTTATAATGATATATGTCCACGGGGTCTTCTTTTGCCCATAATTCCATTTGAAGGGACTTGGAATTCCACTTTTAGGGCAATTTTGTACTGTTGTGGACTTATCTACTGCTTTATGGGAGTAGCTATTGTTGCTGACGTATTTATGGGATCAATTGAAAAAATTACGAGTAAAACTAAAAAGGTTCGTGTTTAAAAAATTTCAACTTAACGAGTACTGCTAAAACCATTCGATAATTTATGTACGTTTAAGTTGACCCGTGTATTTTTGGCATTAATAATCATAGATTTATTTATCTGCTGGTGGAAAAGATAGTGAGCCAGATATATTTGAAATTAAAATATGGAATGATACCGTGGCCAACTTAACGCTAATGGCACTTGGATCTTCGGCTCCTGAAATTTTGCTGTCATGCATTGAAATTATCGGAAACAATTTTGAGTCTGGAGATTTGGGACCTGGTACTATTGTGGGATCTGCTGCCTTCAACTTACTTGTCATTTGCGCAGTATGCATTATGGCCATTCCGAACGGCGAGATTCGAACCGTCAGATTATTCAATGTAATCAAATTTTGTAAATTAAAAAAAAATAAGTGAAATAGTTTCCAAACAAAGCAACAACAATATTTATGCGTTGTAGGTGTTTCTGGTGACATCTGTATTCAGTCTGTTTGCATACCTTTGGCTGCTAGTGATTCTCAACTTAATCTCCCCCGGAGTAGTTGAAACTTGGGAAGCTGTATTGACATTCTTGTTCTTTCCAATCCTTGTCCTCATAGCGTGGTGGGCTGACCGAGGTTGGAAGTGTGGGAAACGGACTCCCACCGTTGCTGACCAACAAATCGAACTAGGAATGGAAAACGGTAGTCCCGGTGGTGAGTGTAAGTGATATTTTAATTTTGGTTTCTTTTCGCTCTTGAACAATAAGTTTCTGCCTGGAAATGCGTGCGACGCTGCTGTGCTGTAAGCTTCATCTTTTCAGTGTTCTACTACTACCAGCATTAATATCAATCTCAATCATGTCAATTTTTGTGTTTGTGTCCCCTTTTTAACCAATGTTCTATATCTATAGCATATAGTTATAATTAGTTACGTAGTTATACATTATTAGAAATTTAGAATATTTTTAACCGTTATCCCCGCCTCTTCTTGCCACTTAAATGTTCCCTGCGGTAATTGCTATATGGATTTGTAATGGAAAAAAACCGAGAAACTTTTAGTGAAACTTTCTATCAAGTCATCCTAACTGTATTTCACCTAACTACATTTACAACCTATGCATGTATTTTGTATCTCAGTAAAATTCAAGAAAAAGGGATTCATACTGTTGCGAGCTTTGAGTCGGATGAAGTTTGCAATTCTAAGGAACCGGTGCCGAAAGGGGCGCTCATCTTTTCCTCCAGGTTTCTTACGTTTGACGTAGAGTTAATGTGTGTGTAACACTCATAATCACACAAATTGTAAATCAGAGCACGATACGGATATATTTTGATAAGTGCTCATTCTGTTTGCTTTCCTATAATTTTATTTCATAAGTTTTTATTTTTCAGTGTACAACAAACGAAGGCAATGTATATCAGTCTTTCCTATAATTTTATTTCATAAGTTTTTATTTTTCAGTATACTACAAACGAAGGCAATGTATATCAGTCTTGGTTCACAAGTTGTTATTTATATTATGCAATTGTTGACTATAAATGTTTTATAGTCTATTCAATACTGCTGTATTGTAATCAAGATAGCCAAAGCTACCAGAAACTAGAAAGCATTCATTGTTAAGCTTATTTTATTCTTCGTGCAAACATCATACTGAAATCTGTCATAATTTCAGTCATTTAGTCCTTAGTTTAGCTTTTACTTATCATCACTTAACATATTCTTCCACTTGTGTTTTGTTTCAATAATCAGTATTAACAATTACATTATTATGTGTGTGCATAGTATAGGCGTGTGTTCGTCCTCCATACGACTGTGATGTGTCTTAATGTCTTCCTGTTTCTCCGCAAGCTGTGTTGCACATTTAAATTATATGTTCTGCACAAAGCACTAATATATAAGTTTGAGCACGTTAGTAAAATTGTTTTAATGTATTTCAGGCGAAACTATGCTGGAGAAGCAGAAAAAACTATTCACTGCTGATGGCGATGTTGACAAAAATGCGCTGATTGAATTTTACAAGGAGCTACGGAAATTTCCCCACTTGAATGACACGGATGCAGCTATATTGGCAGCAACAAAGTAGAAATTTAGCATTGTTTTATGGTTTATAATTAATACTTTCACCGCGTTTTATGGTACTAATATTGAAACAAATTTCTACAGATTAATAGACAGTCAACCCCATTCCAGACTGTGGTACCGTATTGGTGCAGTACGTAATATTTCCGGAAGTAGGAAAGTGCATCCAGTATTATCTGAAAAGCTTCGTATTGTAAGATATTGTTTAATTAAATAAGTATACCGAATTTATCATAATCGGAATGTTTATTGTTGGGATATAATAAATCGAAAGGTCTACGATACGATTAACCAATCTCCTGATGTACCGGATATTGGCCAAGTCCCACCAATCACAGATCAAGTTAGCCAAAAAGCCATTGTTGAATTTCATGCTGCATCCTACGCAGTTCCTGAAAATATTGGAAAATTCAATATTACCATCGTGCGACATGGCAGGCTGGACAATACAGTTCGAATTCGTGTGGAATCATTTGATGGTACCGCAAAAGCAGGATCTGACTACGTTCAAATCAATGAACAAATCGTTTTTGGACCTTATTCAAAAGAGCGTGAGCTCACCGTCAAGATTATTGATGACAACCAATGGGAACCTGACGAAGAATTTTTTCTGCGGTTGTCAATTATTGATGATGGATATGATAGGCGTGACATAGTGCTGGGAAGATTACCAATTATGGAAATTATTATTCTGAACGATGATGGTACAATATATTATTGAAGTTTTACATGCAACCTTCTGACTTCATTGCGCAAGTTGTTTTTAGGACTGTATGACTGACTAATGTTAATATGAATGTTGTTTCAAGAACCTGGAGTCCTTTCATTTCGGAAAAGAGGTTTGTTGGTGAAAGAAAGTTGCCAGTTTGCATGCATTGATGTGGAAAGAACTAATGGAGCTGATGGAGATATTTCAATCAACTGGAGAACTATTGATGGCTCAGCAAAATCTCCAAAGGATTACCAAGGTGGTGAAGGGACTTTGGTTTTCAAACACGGAGAAGTACAAACGTATTTATAACTAACGTAATACTTGCATTTGTAACTGGGAGTATCCAACTAAATCAGGACTTTTGTTGAAATAGACCCTTCGTACAATTGAGATTCCAATCGTTGATGACTTAAAAGCAGAAAGTAGATGAATGTTTTGAGATTGAGCTTGCCAATCCAGAAGGAGGAGCCAAATTAGGAAGAATCGCTAAGATGGCAGTTACGATCAGTAACGACGATGGTGAGTCAACTCTCCATTCGGCATTTATTCTAAATTAATTGCGTCTTGTAAACTTAGCTCATATCATCAACAGATTTCAATTCGGTTCTGCAAAGAATGATGGTGATGACAACGCACAACATAAAATCTATGCAAGTTCATCATGAAACTTGGAAAACTCAAATTGAAGCCGCATTAACAGTGAATGGTGGTGACGTAGAAAATGCAACACCTTTGGACTACGTTATGCACTTCATGACATTTGGATGGAAAATAATTTTTGCCCTCATTCCACCTCCTGGTTATTGTGGTGGCTGGCTTTGTTTCGTCTCTTCTTTGGTTGTTATTGGCATTTTAACTGCTATAGTTGGGGATTTAGCATCAATTTTTGGCTGCCTTATCAATTTGAAGGATGCCGTTACAGGTATACAATAGTTCGGGTTGAAACTGGCATGTAAGCGGAGGTTGTATAAATGCGTATTTTATGCTGTTTCTTTCATTTCTTTTCCCCAGCTATCACCTTCGTGGCATTGGGAACGTCCTTACCAGACTTATTCGCTAGTAAAACCGCAGCCACGTCAGAAAAGTATGCAGACAACGCCGTTGGAAATGTGACGGGAAGTAATTCAGTCAATGTTTTCCTTGGATTAGGATTACCGTGGCTTCTTGCAGCAATTGTCCATGATATCAAAGGAGATGAATTTAGAGTTAAAGCAGGAGATCTTGGATTCAGCGTTGGAGTCTATTCTGCTGTAGCATTCACCGGTCTTGGAGTAATCATGTTGAGAAGATTTTTGTCCGTTTTTGGGAAGGCCGAGCTGGGTGGTCCAACAGTACCCAAGTACATCTCTGGAGTATTTCTGATTTGTCTTTGGTTTGTGTACATAATCTTATCTTCACTGCAGGCATATGGCCACATTTAAATATTTTGTTTTTATTCTGACGTTTACATTCCATTTGATTTTAAGTTGTGTTAACTTTAACTGCAAAACAATTCCATACCTCAGACTTAACTTCGACAATGCATGAAATGCTTTCGTGACAGTGTTACATTTTGGTATTTATAAATTCTGAAGGATAACATGATGGTATTGATGCTGCATGGCAGCATCGAGATCAGTAGTTGCATGAAAGCTCGGAAAGGTGTATCAGATCCGTTCCAAAAGCAGTGAAGCAGAAGCATTCCGTGGAAGACTTTACATTTAACATTTAGCATTATAATTAGTTTATTTTATATGTATGTGTGCTTTGTAAATAACTTATACATGGATTAAAATAGCTTTTCTACCGTGTTATAATTGTGTGAGGAATATTTAATGTTAAAACTAACTCTTGGAGTGTATGCTAGTTTAATATACCTAATGAAGATTGTGGGCCAATCTAAGTAAGCGTTAATACGATATACTCCTTTTATGTGCCTACTGGATACAAATGAGGGTCTAATGTGTTCTCATAATTATTTTTGATGCGTTTAATGAAATTTGAAATGATGATAAAAAATCAATGTCGGACAACCCTATATGGGTATCAGGAGCTGCAAATTGGCTTACACGTAGAGATCTGAAAAATATGGTTTGAAGTTATGGAAAGCCTTTTCAGGCACGATATTTTCAGACACAACTGTTGATTGTTACTGACAGAACACTGCACTGCACACACTTATATGTGAGACACTTCAGGAAATGTACTTTATGTTATCTTGGGAAACTGCTATTAATAATTTAGACTTTGTCAACTACCAGTGCAACAACCGTTTTGAATTGTGCCTACTGGATACAAATGAGGGTCTAATGTGTTCTCATAATTATTTTTGATGCGTTTGATGAAATTTGAAATGATAAAAAAATCAATGTCGGACAACCCTAAATGGGTATCACGAGCTGCAAATTGGCTTACAAGTAGATCTGAATAATAGGGTTTGAAGTTATGAAAAGCTTTTTCAGGCCCGGTATTTTCAGCCACAACTGTTATTGACAGAACACTGCACTGCACACACTGATATATGTGAGACACTTCAGGAAATGTACTTTATGTTATCTTGGGAAACTGCTATTAATAATTTAGACTTTGTCAACTACCAGTGCAACAACCGTTTTGAAGTAATAACTAGTAATAAGAGAAACTTGAAAGGGCCTGTTCTTATGAATATATATTACTTACTGCGCATGATGTACACGAATTGTAATTAGAAATGATGTCTGGGGTTTGTGGAGAAAAATTATTGTCGAAGCATTTTATCTGTTTACCAAATTACTAACATATTAGTATGCAAATTTATCCAGATAAATTTATGCGTTTCAGCATTGTACACATTGTTTTAAACTACTTCTCTCGATTATGTATGAATTTTATTTACTTCGCATCGTGGTTGGTGTATTTTTTTCATAATTTTCGAACTATTCATAAAATAAAGTTGATATGAGTTTGCATTCATTTCCCAGTTTCTACTCTAGGTAGACGAGTAGATGGACGAAACGACAAATCAGCCTTATCAGCCTTTACATTTAGAATTTCACGACAACTGCGGACAAACGGACACCTCAATTTATTAATATAAGCATAGTAAACATAAATATGATTGAGGCAGTATTACATAAGGCCTTACTGGAATCGAAATTCTGTTGTGTCGTTAAAACTTGAAAATGAACTTCAACGTTTTCCACATCATAACTAAAGGAATTAAGGACAAGTATACAAGAATCCAAGATACCACAAGTTGGCCAGCTACTAGCGTACTTCGTCTTAGTCCTTCATAGAAAATCATACCGGTCATTATGATCATGGAGAGACCAAACGCTTCGACGAATATATCGCATATTGCATCATACAAATTTCTTGCGACTGCAGCCATTGTGTGACTATAAGGATTAAGGACTAGTTGTGAATTGGTATATAAGGCGTTTCCTGCAAACGGCGAAGTACAAACTGATTCATCTGCCAAGTTACAAAATATGAAAGCTAATTAGAAGTCCAGAAGCGTTGACCCTTGACCCTCCTTGATCTCAATGAAGTTTTTCGTCCTCCTTCAAACATTAAAATGGAAGACATCTTGCATTAATTACATTTCCATACGGAGCGTTTCTCTTGGGAACATGAAGAACATTGGTCATGGATGATAGGATATCTCACCAAAAAGGGGCGACGGAGGAAGTCTACTTTTTAATCAGGAACTCGGAACTCCTACGTTCACAATATGGATAGTATTTCACTCATGTCACACTTATTTCCCAACTGTGAGAACATATTTTAGCTGCATCTTCTTTCATTTTCTTCTGCATGATTAGTATTCGACGGATTTACAAGTATACATGCAAGGGGTTTAGAAAATCCGATATTACAGGTCAAAACTGGCAAATGGGGTGAATTGCCCATTTATCAAAATAATTGAATTTGTCACTATTCTACTTAGGAATGTGATAACGCATCATCAACATCGCCATTTCTGTCAAAAATATTACTGACCTTTGATCATGGAACAAGGTAAACTATACTTATCTTCATCCATGACCTTTGATAATCAATAACGAATGCATGGTATGCTCCCATAAATAATGCGTAATGTCTTGCTGCTTGCTAAATTCGATATTGGATGTGCTGTTAGTTATTAAAAATGTTGCAACAAAATTTATTACTAGAATAAAATACTTTTGAACAAGTAAATTGTAATACTATTGGGAGATACAATACCACATCATATTGAAACCGAATTATTTTAATAAGACTGAAGATAAAACAATATGCATAATGCTGTGTAGATGCAGAAAATTACAAAGCGTGGAGTAAGAGTTCACGCCCGTCTTATTTTCAATCAACACAATAATTGATTTGCACAATTTCCTGAAGTGTACTTAAAAGAAATAGTTCCAAAAAAATTTAACTAATAGAATACAGTCAAGTGTACGATTATGAACCAAATCAGTCAAAAACGTCAACGTATAAGATACGTGTAATACAAATACACAAACACATGAAAAATACTTATGGTCATCATCAGTCATCATAAATTAATCACAAGCTAAAGGATCTTGCTGAAGTTGTTGTTGCTGCTGTTCAATTAAATCCGCATGAATTTCCATGTGACGATGCAGATTTGCAAACCCAGTGAACTTAGTTTGACAAAATTCGCATTCATGAACATCATGAAGTTGATGATTATCAATGTGTTTTTCATATATGATCTGTGCTGAAAAGGTTTTGGGACAGTATGGACATTGGAACGATGTCCCTCTGGTATGCTCCATTTCTACGTGTCTTCTGAGATCCATATCGAACAAGAAATGTCGACTGCACTGCTTGCATTTATTTTCAGGATGTTTTAAATGCTCAGCCATTGCAGTAATGGTAGGTAACATTTTCTTGCAATCAGGACAAGACATATTTTGCTTCCTTGGTTCTGGAGGTTTACGAATAACGTTTACCCTGATTTTCTTTTGAATCGAGGTTGAACCTGTGAAAACAAAACAAATAAATAATTATTGCAAAAGCCCGAATTCATATCAACGCATTCGAAGGACACAGTTGAAATTGTTTAAGTACCATTATTTCCTCGATGATGCCTCCTTCTATGAACCTCAAGGGCTTCAGGTGTGGTAGCTGTAAAAGTAATGTTGCGTTGATCGCATTCGATGCATGAAAACGTATGGTTAGTTGGCGTATCATTATCAAGTGAAAGCGGATCATCAGTTCCATTCTTCTTTGTCAGCCCAACTTGTGATAGAGGAATCGTTGCTTTGTGTACTGTTTTCGCGTGCCTTACCACGTTCCGTTTGACTGTGAACTTCTGTGGGCATAAAGGGCAATCATATACAGGAATTGTGGTGCGGTACGCTGACTCAGATTCTTCCGTGGGACCGTGAAGGATTTTAGACATTTCGAATGAAATGTGATCGGTTGCAGGGTTAAAATCATTATCGTAAGGAGTGGTAATACCACCATGGAGGTTGCGTGCATGTTCTTTCAGCAGTGGGAACAAGGCGAATTTAGCACTACAAACATGACAATGGAAAGGTTTTCGATCTTCTGCAAAACCATTACATCATAAAAGGTATTTTAATGATTTAAGCCTTTACATTTCAATTATGATTTGTGGAATGCGTGATTACCGTAATGATCCCGAAGAATGTGGGACTGACAGCCAACTCTAGCATCAAACGTTTCCTTGCATTGTGAACATTCATAAAGGTTAGTTTGTAGCTTAATTGGTTGAATTGAAATAGATGAGAATTTGCTTGGTTTTTCTTCTGGTTTCTTCTCAGACTTATTTTCGGGACCGTTCGTTGTCGAGGGTTTACTGCTAGTGTTAACTGCCGGACTGTCTGGTACGTAATCAGGGTCATCAGCATCATCATTAATTGCCAACGGATCCGGTAAACTGTCACCCGAATCCAAATCAATGGTTGCAACTGCATCTGGGTCATGCTTCAAAATTCCTATGACATGCGGAGCAGCATCGTTGTCATTATCGGCTTCCTCGGGTTCCATTAAGGTACTTGTTTGGACAATGCGTATGGCTGACGCAGGTTCAGCTGGTACAACAGGTTGAGAGGGAACAATTGGGGTTTGCAATGGAATGTTGATGGCAACATTTGTGGAATTGGAAACATTAACATTATTGCAGGAGTTC
>JAANSM010000593.1:0-26050 GCA_036850725.1 Orchesella villosa | reverse complement strand
TTTGGCGGACACAGATCAAGAGAAAAAGTAAGTTGTCTTTCTTACATTGGGCGTATATATACTCGTACGTATACACACATTGCATTTCAAACTTGAGTGGAAATTGGGTGAGTCAACCATGCTTGACACAGAATGAGTCACTATCAACAAAAAATAATAGTATAGGGAACTATATATTATAGCATGGGTGTCTTCCTTTCTTTCCATCTACTCATGTATATTTGCAATAGAACATGTATAATAAACCGTTGTAGTCTTTTACGAGTCGATTCGCGCTTTCACTTCACTTAGTTGCTCAAGCGAATCCTCCAAATTGACTAAGAAGAACATTATATAAGCCAGATCTTTTTAACTATTATATGCATAGTCTTGTTATATACATAAGACTTACGTAACGTGTGTACCATTTCGTTTAGAATGTCAATATATATTGACTCCAACAAGTCTTACTTTCAGCAGGTTCTGCTTTGCTTTGCTGATAGAATGTTGATGCCCAGAGGTTATGAACTCCGTATAAGTTTCAAACTTTTCGGGTTTTAATGTGTTTTATTGACTCGAATGGACTATATTTTGCTTGAAGGGAAAAGCAGCTAAGACTGATTGAGAGAGATTTCCAAACCCATTTGGACTCTGGTTTCTTCCAAGTGATTCAATCCGGGCCTGAAATTTACCCACCAATGGATTTCGCCCTTACCAAAAGAACGTTTAACGATTCTGTCGGTTGGTATAATTTCTCCTTACATAACCTTTGAAAAACAAACATTCAGGCAGCTAGGAATAATCTATATCGGCAATTGCGTTACTAGGTCGTGTGTTATGGAGAGCGAAGCAAGTGATTGACTTTGCCTTCCTTTTCTCGTACTCGAAGACATTGTCAGATTACTACTTGGTAATAGAGGACGACATCATCTCCTCCACACAGTATATCACAGCAATCAAAGACTTTATTGCATCTCGTGGGACCCATCATTGGATTGCGCTGCAGTTCAGTGGATTTCTAGGTATTGGACTACTCTTCCGTAGCGCAGACCTTAATAATCTCATTAAGCTCCTCATCATGTTTCATCAAGAACAGCCTGTAGATATGCTCATGAGACAGTACATCGCTCTCCAAGTAAGTCGTGGGAATGATGTCTTTGCAAGTCATAAATATTTATTGTCATATCTAACTCAATCTAAACAAATGGCTCTACGAGAGCCTACCAAACCTGCGAATTTAATTTTGTCATTTTGTGAAGCTCCAGATGTTAATACAAAACATACAAAGGAAATATTATTATATTATGCGATCTCTCTCTCATAATTTTTTGTTCTTAGGTCCCTGAGGATAGCATGGTTGCACGACGTATTCCATCCATATTTCAACATATTGGCTGGAAATCCACGTTACCCAACAAGGTTCAAAAACTTAAGGACAGCACATTTGATATTGCCAAAAGGCGGTTCAAGAATCATAATCCTTCGGCGGATATCATAACCACAATGAAAATATACAATGATTTCATTCCTGAATACGCCTATAGAGCTGCCCCAGGATTCTTCTGGGGAATTACTAGACCTAATGACACGTACGACATTATCTTCCCCAAACCTATAAGTCTCAGTCGTATCGTTTTTCTTACTGGAGTCCCCACACTGAAAAACAAACAAAAGATTATGAAAGACTTTATCCAGGATGGTGATCTCTTAATCAGCAGCAAGTTTCAGAAAGTTGCTTCAAATAGCAGTGCCATTTGTGATAATTTCCTGAGTTTGAAAAAGTTTCAGGATGGGGAAGTAGACTTCCAAAAGGTTGATGTGAGTGGGATGACAGATATCATTGTTAAGCTAAAATCGACCCAGTGTATTCGTGTCAAAATAGGTCCTAATCAAAAGTCTTGGGTGATTGTCAGAGAAATACAAGTTTTTATTGAAGATTAGCGAATTTATAGCAGTAATATAAAATTGAAAAGTAAGTAGAGGCATCTGTTTAATTTGTTTATATAAATCCGAATAAAGTTATATTCAAATTAAACTGAGAATTACAATTCCAAATTTCAAGGGCTTTCAGGTTCAATAAATATATTACATAAAACCACTTTAAAAAATCTCCACGTCGGTGTACATGATGATATAATTATGATGTGTTGTTGTGAGTTCACATTTGCTAATCTATAGCATGTTTATGTTTTCTATTGTAAGTTGAAAATATATAGAAAAAAATGCATTATAATATAGTTCCACTGTGTATAGTATGTTATCTATTGATATTATTAATGTATGTATTATGTGGTTTACCAACTGTTACCAAATGCTGATTTTGTGATAAATGATCGAGGTGTGTTAGTTGCAAGTTTTATTTCTTTACGTTTATTTTTATTTTTAATAAATAATGTGTTAAAATTCCTTGTCTTCCGGTTGTTGAAAATCTTGGCACAATAATCAGAACTCCCTAAACAGTAGTGTGTAGTTACATATATATATAAATATATACAACAATATATAGTACACCTGTAACTTTATACAATAAATAGATATATAGCATTCGTATCATTAATGACGTCTTTCATTCCTCTTATTCTACTTTTTAACTAGTTACACAATACGTAATAATATCCGCACAATTAAACATAATGACATTGTACAAAATCATTTGTTGACTCAAACATATAAAAAACTTGGCCCCTAGCTTACTTTAAGCTTATTAGACTTATATGTAGATATTTAACCGTATATTATATGATACCACTTTATAAAGAGTAGGAGGTAAGGTATATAATGTTAGCTTAGTTCGAGCATCTATATGTATCATTCAATTACAGTCGAAGTTGAGTAGAATGGTTCTACTAGAATCGCTTTCAGCATCACTACATTTCATCATGTTTCACGTTACCCCGTGGTGTGTAGATTGGAATTGGCTGAGGTAAGTCGTCTGGTATCGGATAACCATCTAGCTCGTTTGCTAGATAATGGTATCTGCTTCGAAGCAAATGAGCTGATGCTTTTGGCTGACGTTCTCTGGTAAAGATACCCTTTCTGTTTCCGACAATCCTTGTTATCCCTTGAAACAAAATCCATGTTTTTGATAGAATCGCATTCATTTTTTTAACATAATCTTCTCTCTATATGATAATAGTGTTATTGCAAGAACTACCTTGGCCAGTCATAAAATCTGCAAAATTCCATATCATTTCTCCTATTAAGGTGGTATTGGCCCTCAAAGAATCAAAGGCTCTGAAATGTTCTCGGAGGTATTCTAGCTGAAACTCTTCCGTGAAAACGAACTGGGGATTCTGTAAAACACGTGATTGAAATTGGAATTGCATTACACTTTTATCCACATCCATATTATTGCACACATTGAACTCATCATTTTTACCAACATCCCATTATACTTACCGAATGGAGCCCTGCGACAGTATCAGCACCATATTCTGCTGTAATGAGAGGTCGACGGAACTTTTTAATCCAGTTATTGACATCCTCAATCATGGATGCAGTAATCACTTCAGTATGCCCCGTGTCTGAATACCAAGCGTAGTAGCGATTGATACAAATGATGTCAGCATATTCTGCCTACAAAAAATCATGATCAATTTCATTTTTATATTCATTTTAGCAGCCCCGAAAGAAAGAGCCAGCTGAAAGCCCACGCTGAAGGACATTGCTATGCGTGTTGGTAAAGAGGATATAAGGTACAAACTACAAACAAGGTTATAAGTACAAAAGCAAAAGTCAATTACGGCTTTATCGGTGCTGTAATGTTGTGCAACCACAATAGTGACTGGCCGGGTTTTATCAAGCTCGCGGGCTAAAGCAAATATATTTCTGAAACGGAACAAAACAAGTATAAAAAATCATAAGTGTTTTTTAACATAAAAACGTACTGCCTTATCCTCCTGATAACCCTTGTTTATAACGATAGTGCTAGGTCGATGGCTGTCCAAGCTTTTTACTAACTCAAAGATTTCCCTAAATCATCATTATCAAAGGTAATTTTTAACTCTTTGCCAAATTACGTGACATTATACAACTATAAATAATACTTTTAGTTATCGGAAATACACCAAGAGTGCAATAAACTTGTTCGTTGGTGGTTTCATGAACAAGCTTCTATAAATATCTTTGATTGTCCCCACAAGACTTATTATAATGGTTATGTATTACTTACTGGCCTTGTAACCTACACTCATCATAACATATATCACGTATACACTTATCATATATAGAAAATAATACTGAAAAATATTGCCTTACTTGAAGTATGGACCAGCTTGTGTCTTCTGGGATTGCGGCTCGTTGGCCACACTCCACATCTACAACAGAAGCCCTATTCTTGTCTCGTTGAATTAGTTCCCTCATTTGCTGCTTGTGTGTTTCCAATAGTTCTTGACCAAAGCCACTAAAAAAATAAAGAACCAATGAAGTTCAATATATTAGGCATATAAATGTAATTCGATACTAGTTATCATGAGCAAGACTACTAGTTACATATCTTCTTGACTGGAACATTTGCACGCCATGCCATAATGCATTTTGTAAGTTTGTTAGTAGTACTGATACTATTTATCATGACGATTTCAAGTTCAAGGCTAGGCAAAGATGCGGTTGGATTCTTTTGAATACACGGAAAAAAATATAAAGGAAATGTGAGACAAAAAAAACCCACTCGATCGAGACAGCACTAATTTCATCAATGATCACAATCCCGAGTTCATCGGTAAGGTCCATGATTTCTTCAGAATAGGGATAATGTGAGGTTCGGTAGGAATTGGCACCCGTCCATTTAATGAGATTATGATCTTTTACGATCATTACATTGTCAATTCCTCTTCCTCGGATCTGTGGCGAACAAACAATGAATTACCATTTGTATTGAAAGACTGGGTGAGTGAGATAAGAATGAAGAGGTGAGAGTGAAAGCTTTTGTTTGCTCCACTTACATCAAAATCCTCATGCCTTCCAAAACCTCGAAAGTAGAATGGTTTCCCATTGATTGTGAATGTTGTATTGTCCCACCCCAAATGACGTATTCCTATTTTCAACCTGTACACATCCACATCCACCTTGGCTAGATTTTGTAGGGAGACCTGTAAGAAAGTTCAGCGTTTACCATAAAATATATCCCCCTCAGGACATCAAAGAAATTTAGAAAAGCTTATCAACATAATGTTGCATTACGCACCACCATGGTATAAAGATAGCCAGCTTCTTCATCCTTTTCCACCATACTAAACGGCCACCATAATGTTGCATTAGGGACGGATAAATAGCCTATTCCGTGTGTTCCGGTTGCAACTATGTTTCCAGTTTTATCTTCAAGTCTAACGACAATAGACAACCCGTCTTGATTAACGGTAGGTATCCAGCCAAAGTTTACATCATTATGAAACTGGGCTGCAGATGCTCTGATTGTCTCAATGTTGTAAATTACAAGAGCTGAAATAATAATAGCTAATTTATATGTGCATACATTATTTCGCATTGCGACAACTTGCTCCACGTGCAGAATTCCTAGTATCACTTTACCCCTATCGTTCCGTAAGTTAATACGAGTATAATAATTATTACAATATTGCAATTCTAATCTCATAAAGTCAAATAGAAACGTTTACCTGTGCCATCTTCCTGAAGATTTGTGGATACCGTGATGTCATCAATGTAACTGGTGGGAGTTGTGTAGAGGTAAACTGGACGATGAATGCCAGCATAATTAAAGAAATCAAAGTTATAGTTCAGTGTAAAGTATCCAGAAGGGTATCTGAAAAATTCACAATGATATACTTCGCTATCTATTTGTGTATGTAAAATATGACAATTATGAATTAGTATCAGCTAAAAAATCCCGTAGCAAAATGAAACAGACAACATTTCTTGTAATGTTGAAAGCTTTACAGAATGCAGACATCTAGAGGATTGTCAAACATTGACTCAGAATGTGCGTGGTACTCTGAACCAGAAAATTATTTATAGACATAAGCGGCTTTTGTTACACTCTACTGACAACATAGGTTGTACCAACAGAATGCATACTTTGTAAATATTGGTGATTTAAATCGCGACATATGAAGCATTAGTTTTGACTGTAAACATGAATTTGGAGCGTGTAGAACTCACCTATTGGCAGTAGGTCGGAATATAGAGCCTTGAGGTATAGTATTCTGATTTAGAGTATTATTGATAGCTACAGTTAATCTGTTTACTCTTTTGGATGACAGATTTGCAGTGTCCACCAGCTCAGCTACGAATGGGAGATGCCCACCAGCATGTTCCGCCACTTTAACACCATTGACCCACTAGCAAACAGATAAAATGTTATTGAAAATGTAACAAAGTGAGCGTGAGCACGACATGTGAGTCGAATGGAAATAGCTTGCAAATATGTTACTTGAACATAAACACACACAATGTAATGCGTAAACTGACAGATGGAATGGAATGCAGATGAAACTTACAACTATTGCGTGGTAATTGACACCGCCAAACCGCAAGTAAATTTTACGCTGTGACATCCACTCTTTGGGAACCCAAAACTCCCTGTCATACCATACCCAGCCGACATGATCTCGAATGTCTTTACTTTGTGTAACGTCATTGTAACTTGATGGGACTGGCATCAGAATCGTTTCTCCTGTCTATAAAAACATTGGTAATATCATTAAAGTAGACGATTCACATAGTATTACATTTTATTAGCTGACGCATAGTCACTGGCTGTAAGCTATATACATGGAAATATATAGTTTATAAGTTTGCATGTATGGGAGTAATACTTACTTCTTGTAATGGCTTTTTGAACCACTCATCCCGGAATCCCATCTCCGGATCATTTCGTGGAGCTAGCCTAAACTGCCAAATTCCATCAAGGGATTTTCGTTCCCTTGTTTCAGACTCTTGTGGAAATAAAATTCCTTTGGAATCTGCCAAGTGTACTAGGCTGCAAAGTCCGAGCATAAAGCTCAAGCACTTCTTTGCGTTTGTCATTTTCTCTCGTCTCAAATTTGTCAAACTTTTAGAAGCACTATTTTAATACATATGCATTTATGCAAAGACTACTAGTTGGCTGCTAAAACTAAGCTTTGGAAATAACGGAACGCTTTATACTTGAACTGTTGCAAACAATGCACACAGTCCAGTCAAAGCGTGTGTGCAACACCAAATCAAGACTCAAATTCAGAATGAGCTTTTGTTCATGAGGTTCATCTGTATTTATATGATTACAACCAACCTCAGAAATGTTTTCCTTATCGCTATAAATGAGACTCAGTCAATATGCGTGCAAAGCATATGTAAACCTCACGAAGACCATTATTTACTTCGTTTTTCTGATTGATGCTGAACTGAGGGATTGAAGGATGCGTAGCCAGTATGTCAGTAATCACAATCAGTAAGTACACAGAATACATGTAAGGCATCATACGACAGCTAATCATTCAGTTCATGTATACGTAACATAGCCCAATTTGACGCTCATATGAACGTATAGTGTGTAACATGTAAACTCCATGAAAGCATGACACTTGCAATTTCGCTTTTGTAAATCATTGTTCAAACAACATATATAAAAATTAGGCCCATTTGTACAGAAACAACGTAGATTACATCTTAAACAACATGCATATGATATACTAGGACAGTTGGTATATGAATTTTGTGTTTAAAAAACGACATCTCATCACACATGTAACTTCTTCAGTTAGAATACTATATTTTGTCAAATTGAGCCTAGCACCAGCTTCTGTTGGAGTTGGAGCTGGAATTAAGATAGGAATTTTCGACTTTCTACTCATTAAGGATGCATCCAAAGCAATGTTTAGGGCTGAGGTTTGAGGTCCATATTCTCTGTAAAGGGATATATCATACATATTACTAATATGTACAATGCAAGTAATGCAAGAATCACACTTGCGAGCAAAGATGCATAATGCATACATCAAAGATGATAGTACATCAATCATAATGAGTGCTATGCAGTCTTGCGTGCACCTTTGATGGATTTAGGATCTTGCAGTATAGTAGTAACAGTAACATAATTGGTGTACCCAATTTCCATTAATTTCGTATAGCAAACTAATGTACAGTTGCATTTCTGGTCTCAATTCTAGGCAAAGCTGACATGTGTCTCGTCTTCTCCGTTATTAATTATTTATACTATGCAGCGGTATTATAATGTAACTTCAAGTACCATCTCACAAAAAGCAATTAATACTCAAAGGTAATTCAACCAACTGAGATTGTGAGCTCATTTGCTTCAGAACGGCAGACATGCATCTGGGTAACTGCGTGATATGCATATTTTGTTACTATAATTTAGATTTAGAACAAATTATCAGTAAAAATTGAAAGGATCATCACACCACCTGCAATTAGTTTTAGGCAATTGTGATTAATGATCACTTATGATTTTTTTTTGGTAGAATAGTTTAATCCCACGAATTGACACGATAAAAATACCACAACAAAACCACGCCTCCCTAAAAATCTGGTATTTTCTTGAATAAACTGCGTAGAGTAGCATCAGCTTATTTTTGTGGATTGAATTCATTGATTGCAGTTGTTTTGTCGCAGAATGGGCCAAAGCGAGCTTGTATTCAATCAATTAAATCAAATAGAAGGTCATACTAGCTAAAACAAGCTGAAAAAATAGTCGCAATACCACCATAAAAAGATGACTTCTTATATACCTGTAACAAAATCCCTTTTGACTATGAATATCAAAATATTATACCCATTGTCATATCGATCAGAATAACACCTGCCCCTGCCTGAAGTTGCTCAAGTTGTTGTATTGCAAATTTAATGATGTTTGTAGATTATCTGCTCATAATATAACCAACCTTCAGCCACTCATTTGCATGGCCCTATGCAGTCTAGCTCGATTGCCCTTGCCTTAGTTTGGTTGATAAACTTGTTTTAATATTCAATGGAAGATTTCAAAAATCAATCCCGATTTCATAAGAAACAGCTGCAGGCCAGATTATACCGGACGAAAGTAGTATGCATAAATGTTTAGTTTAGTATTAGTGAAACTTGATTGTTTTTGTCAACTACGTCTTACAGTTTAGTTAATCCTATCACATACAGAAATTTTATATTAGCTTACACCTGCCCTGCCACCTGCAATCCTTCAAAGCGACTGAGACTTCCTTGCCTTGAACTCTGGATACAGAAAATGTGACATGACATGACATGTGCTTAAAATTATGCATTTTTAAGAAAATTATAGTATTGTTTTCCTGCTGCTTCGACTATTGTCAACAAATTACATCGAATCCACTTTTCATTGAACCAACTCTCAGCAAGGAAAAAATATCATGCTTAGCTTCCACGCAAACTGCATCGCATAAGAGCAAAAGTCTAAATTATTTCCACACATCCATTTTACTGGAGAAACCCTCTGGAGTAATTTGGGGAAACTTGAGACGCCTACAGATACACGAAATGAATGCTTGCCATAATAATGGTCACAACAATTACAGAATATTCGGAAGGACACAGAAAAATGTGACATGTTCAATGTTATGCTAACGCTAAACTACCGATGCGAGACTTGAGAAAGAGAAAGCGAAAGATAAGAATACAAAATCGGCGTGATCTCTAGGACGCAAGAGGTGAGACCTAGATGTCAAGCTTGAAAGTGCATGGAGCAATGCAATGTGGGTGTATTTATTTACATTCTGCACCGGCAAAGTCAATTCACTATGTACACCACTACTCATCTGTTGGGCTGTCACATTCTGTTGATTTTTGTGTTGTGCATGTTGATAATATTTACAAACGGTGCAAGGGGGTTGAGGTTGCTTCCTCAAGAAAGTTAGTTAAATGTTTGGTTTGTGACTGTAAATTGCAGTCTGTTATATTAACCTATTTTCCAGTAATCGAATCAGTTGATCATTGGTCATTTGGAAATGTTTGTTTGTGGAACTAAGTAAAGGCGTGACCATTGCTGTGGAGTAAATGTTTATAATGTGTAAGCAGTTAATTTGAGTGGTTGAGTAAAGGAAACTTGCTACAATTGACAATGGACGTTGCATCGGTGAAAACGTATGATATTCAATTGGTAATAGATTCAATTGATATTGGAGGAAGTACTGGCAAGGTAAGTTGGTGGGAGAGGGTGCTGCAATTATTTCAATAAAATAATTTAAACATTAAAAGGTTGAACTAAAATTAAATCAATTTATCTTTGACTGGTTGCAGGTCCTCAGCATAGAATGCTGCGAAAGTCGAATGTTTCTGGGGACAGCGGAGGGGTTAGTTATTTAAGTTATTTTAAAGTTAATCGGATTGTTGGTTTAATTCCGCTGTAAGATATTCCAGACCTGTATTGGTATTTCTATTTGCAAAATGTTTTCAGGCTTCTGCTCGAATATTTTATGACGGATGAACGCAGCAAGACATTCTTCAGTCGAGTTCGACAACAAAACCTGAACAAGGTAGTGGGACAACTTTTAAACTAAAGTACTGTTAGAGATATTCTGATTTGATTCAAAATTGACTTGAATTACTAATTTTTAATTTAAGGGTCAGCCCATAATTCAGATTCGCAGTGCGTCTGCATTGGACAGCTTAATTATTCTTACGGGAGGCACAGTAGCAATGTATGATATACAGAGCTTGGAAACCAAAGGTTCTAATACTTTAAGTGGAGTCAGTTGTATTGCCATTGATGAGAATCCATTCGATGCAGATCCGTTTACTGTTACTGTAAATAAGCGTCTCCATACCTGAATAATATTTTTATAAATTCTTGTGTACAATTTGTTTGTACTTTTTACATTGTACTCTTACAGTGTATTGTGTACTCATGCATTATATTCCATTATTCCAATTGTCTAGCTTTGCTATGTCAAGAAGAAGTCATTGATGATGGCATTGGCGTCGGAAAAAGGTATAAGTGTTGTTAAAGAAGTCAGTTTGGATTCAACTGCACTTAATCTTGCTGTAGAAACTGGTCTAGTCTGTGCAGCATTGTCATCTGGGCGATATATTTTCGTCGATATGAATTCTCAGAAAAAGAATGTTGCTGAGTTGTGCCAATTTGATCCAAAGGATGTCAATCCGAAAATTGTTAATGCTGGGAAGGTAGATACATTGAACCAGTGTAAAATATTAAATACGATGCGGTAATTGATACAGTTTTGTTATGGATGTATTTTTGTAGGAAGAGTTTTTGTTAATTGGCCCGGGAGGTCTTGGAGTCTTTACTAGTTCTAGTGGGATCAGTGGGCGTCCTCCCATCATTTGGCATGACAAGGTGAATGAAATAGTTGTAGATGGTTTGAATGTTGTTGCAGCTGGAAATGATGTGATTTACGTTAATAGGTAATGGAAGTACTTTGAAAGCATATTTATTCTACTAATGAATTATCCATCACAGCATTAAATATACGTTTTCTTTTAACGGAACTTGCAGTCTGCATGATCCTACAACTAGTAACGTAATTCCATTTCCGGGAGTCAAATGTCTAGCTTTAACAGAGGGGAAATTATATGTTGGTACTGCGAGAAGTCTATATCGTTTTACACCTATCTCGGTCGATGAACAAGTAGAAGTAATCTACTTACTTTTGATAAAATTCTTAAGCTTGCACAAGAAAGGAACTCAAATTTATTGTTTTAAACTTTTAGTCTTTAATAAATTCTGAAAAAATCGACCAGGCCCTTAATTTATTGGAATTAGCTCACGTCAAGGATGAAAAAAGGGAGTATCTACGACGAAGAATACTGCGGAAAGCTGTGTTTTTACGAATGCATGCTTTGGATCTTACGGCTTGCATGGAGGCAATTCGCGAATCTCACATTGATCTGAGAGAGGTACTAATAATAATTTTATTTTGAAATATTGTGATTATCATTGTGCTATAAATTCTTGTGTTCGAATCGGAAAAATTCAGGTCATCAGCTTGTTTCCTACCATTCTTCCTGCAAACACTGTATTTACTAGAAGTTTGCCTTCTCTTCATGAATTCATTGATGTTAACCAGGTACTTAAATTGGATAGTAATTTTGAAGCCTTCAAGTCTGTATAGTGAAGTTTTTAATTTCATCATTTTGTTCTTGTCACTTGTTAGATGGTTGGTGGTGATCCACACAAAGCTCGCACACTTGCATCGTTCCTTCTTGCTGTTTTAACATCACACGAAACAATGCCAGATTCTAAGGTTAAAGTTTTTCCAACTTTTTGTAAAAAGATGTTGAAGGTATTTTGCCTAATAATCATTGACGCAATGTGTTTGTTCATTTGTAGGATTTATCTACATCAGCTATCAAATTGGCAGCAAAATATGACAAGTCGCAGTATATAATTATTTTGGATCACGTCAGTTGCATGAATATTGATTACGACGATTGCTTCGAATGGATGGAAGATTACAAATATTTTGACTGTGCTGCTTTACTGTATAAAGCTAAAGGGGATGTTAGGAAAGCGTTGGATATGTGGATTGATCTCCTAAGCGGAACAAAGAAATGTGAAGATCCTGATGAGTTTGAAGGAATTGAAGTTGTAATTGAAACGCTCCTAAGGTATTTATAATTATGTTTTTATATTTATAAATATGATCAAAAATATTTTAAAGAGTAACTAAATTGGAGTTCTCGGTATGCTAATGACTGTTTCAGTTCTGTGAACGTTAATATGATATGGGACTATTATGAGAAATGAACAAAGTTTGATCCGATCAAAGCTGTGGAAGTTTTTACGAAAAGAGAACTGTCTTCCTCTTTTCAACCCCTAAACGTTGCCGAAAAACTGTCTGCTAATCGACCAATATGCATGATTTATTTACGGCACTGTATATTTGAGAAAAAATTAGATGATGAGGATCTCCATACGTATTTGGCCACCTTATACATTGACGAAATAGTTCAAGCAACCAATGATCAAGATATTGAGCAGCTAAGAGCAGAGTTCAGACAATTATTAATATCTTCTGATAGTCTCAAAGTTCAATTTCTCATCGGAAGACTCCAGAAAACTCAACTTCGCTTGGAGCTTGCAATTTTACATGGAAAGGTGATGAAAACCGTTTTGACAAATTGGTCACTGCACAGTTGTAATATTATGTGACTTCATGATGTCACTTCAATTTTAGGCTGGTGACCATGATCCAGCATTGAAAGTGATCGTGGAGGAGCTACACGATTACAAATTTGCAAGTGAATATTGCGTAAAAATATCTGATACGGGCCAGCGGGTGAAGGCTTTTATGAGTTTACTGAAGATTTATCTCAAGTCAAAGTAAGTACTCATTGCAAAGAAGAATTAATTCGAATATGTTTACACGATATGCAACGAAAAAATCCTTTTGTTGTAGAGATAAACCAGAAATAATAGAAGCGTGCATGAATCTATTAACCAACCATGCCGAAGAGTTCGATTTCTCAATAGTCCTTCCTCTTTTACCAGACGATTGGAATATAAGATCCCTATCAGATCTTCTGCATAGAGTACTTCGAACTCATCTTCACAGGGTATGCAAAATTATCTATAATTTGATTTGAGGCTTAATTTTATAATAAAATAAATAATTTTTCTTTCCTAATTTTACAAATAGCAACGGAGAGTGGAACTGTTAAAGGGACTATCTGAAAGAATTGATAAAGATTATAAGCTAGAATACGACGCGAACAATCAAGGATATATTCTGGATGAAGACAGTGTGTGTGGTGTCTGCTACCGAAAACTTGACAATTTAGAGCCGATATACTACAGAAAAGGGTTTATTGTTCATTCCAAATGCACTTAAAGCAAAATAACGTATTGTGATAATAAAAAACTCTAAGTTAAAAAAACATCAATTTAATATTATTTACTTTCAAAGCTTCATTTAATAATGCTACATTTTTTCAACAAGAGTGTGAACCAACCTATAAAATGTGTACGTTGTACGTTCACTGTTGACAGTAAATCTTTGCAATAAATAGATATAGCAATGCAGAAGATTTTGTGACAGATGTGCATTTTTACAAAATGGGTTTGTTATAGAACCGCAGCAGACTTATTAAAATTCTCTGGAACCCGTAAATCCAGTTTGATAGTAATCATTATGCATATACAATCATTTATGCCTCTGCCTCTGTGTTTTCGCTTGCCTTCTGTTCCTTTGCTTTTTTACCGAGTCTTCTATTGGGCAGTCTATGATGGTGATGATTGTGGCGTTTGAATTTACGATGTCCAGAACGACTATTCCTTAATAGTTTTAATGAGGAAAGATCCGCTTGCTCACTGCTGGGTAAATCGACATCAGAGGCAACACTGCCTGGAGTATTTATGTGATCGTCATGTTTTGTACTGTTGCTGTGATGGCGTCTTCTAAAAGTTCCATTACCTGCACGATGATTGTGAGATCGTCGGTTGTGCTTTTTGTGGTGGTGACCGAAACGCCTGTGTTTAAGACGATGCGATTTCTTTGACTTTTTTGGCTTCAATACTGATGTGGGTGAGGTGAGACCAGAATCGATCCCTGATGTGTCTAAAGTAATTCATGAAAGTACGTTTATAAGTATACTGAAAACTTATCCCTAAATAACTTTTAATTACATGAGTTCCAATTTCAAATGTTATCTAATAAATGGGAATGCATACCTGATTCATTTGAAAAAATTGCGGATTCAATAATTGATGGGGTAACCGAAGTATCGTCATGCTTCGCAATATCGATTTCTGAGTCCTTACTCTGTTGAGTTTTTACGCGACGGGAGGAAGGCTTTCCGGAAACAAGTATGGAAAGAGATAATATGGTGAAAGCAAGGATTACAATCAATTTCTGTAATTCCATTGCAATTTTTTATATAAAATAACGAAGAATTTAAAACAAACAACAACACAAACGTTTAAAAATTTCTGTTAAAAGGCCATGCGTACAAAGGTACAGCGTAGCGAGCTGCACTACTATTACTAGGTTTGCAGCACTGCAATAACTTCACTAACAGTTGGCAGGACCAAGAAGAAGCTTCTTCCTTGAGAGTATAAAGAGCAATAACACTCGCAGTCTCGGTTTAAAAATCAAGTTTCAGATTCAGATACTTGGGCTCAAGAACATAAAAACTTGACTTTCAAGCCCATAAAATGTGAGGATGGTGAAATGGTAACAATGCAATGCTAGTGATGAAAAAGCCCGTGATGCAAGTCATACACATAAAAATAACAAATATATCATTGTATTGTGCTTATGCATGTGAAACAGATAAAATATGCTGATATACATTTCAGCAAGGAAGCTTGCAATGCAAGGAATGTCTCTTCAAAATGAGCATTTGGGTTCCATTGCAGGTACTGAGAAGTGAAACGAGAAAATCATGTACAATGCGGCTTCCCTATAAAAAATGAAAAAAAGCGCATGGGTAAAACGTAAAATCCTCAACAATCCTTCCTTTTTCATCCTTTCTTAAGACGATGTTCCGTTCCATCATACTTTAAACCTTTATTTGTATGGTTTGGAATTCAATGGAATGCATTTTTTAGACAATTTCACCAAACCACCATTACAGACAAAAAGGTATAAGGTATTTTAGTATTTTTATTTCTCAAACGCAGGTGGTTTTTCCAGGTATATGTAGAATAGAAATCATCCATGCCCGAAGCAAGAAAAATCATACATTTTCAATGAATATGTTATGCTCACTCATGCGTGAGTTTGAGGATACCTTCCTCCATGCACTGGTGTTCATTCAAAAGAAAATATGAAAGAATTCGTTACACTGACATGACATATATATAGCCTGCTAATATAGTACTTACTTGGGTTTTCTAAGAAGTCTTGATAGGAATTTGAGTTTATTACTTTGATTATGTTGTAAGTGAATTCACGGAACCAATTTTAAGTCGTGCATGAAACCTTTGAAATCCTTGAACTGCATTCCTCGTCTCAAATAGAATAAACCCCGTTTGTAAAAATTATTTGACATCTGCAAAAGAATGTGATCGAGTGAATAGGGTCTCCCATGCATTCGTTATTGGATCAGTCTAATTTTATGTGTATAAGGCCACCTAGGAAACTTTCAGGAACAGTCATAAAACTTTAGAAGTGAATGTTGTACAAAATGTTTTATATTTTGTCAAAATATGTCGGGCTAGTTGTTGAATATTAAAATGGGACTCGCCACTTGTTGCTGTTTCTTAGCTGGTGGTTCATTTTATCTGAAAAGCAACGTGCATAAAAGCGAAAGAGAATGTAAGCATTTAAATGAACGAACGCATTTGTAAAATTATTGATAGACGCAATGTAAATGCATATCAAGTTTCATTCTTACTTTGATTGATAGGTGTAGACGGCTTTGGTTAGCTTACCTACTTGTAAGCTCATTGACAATCAATTTAGCTCTGTCAGCTCGTAAGTTAACTAGAAAACAACCATTCAAAATTAGGGTTGAAAATATGTGTATCTGAGCCGAAATAACTTGCCTCGCTCGTATGGAATAAAAATATTTGTGAAAACCCTTAGCTTCTCAGAAGCGACAGGACTCGCCAAATGATTCCCATCTAAAACTGTTCAAACAATCCCCAAACTCTGTAAAAGTATCTGATGAGGATTGGTATGCCACGGAAGATGATTCTCAAAAAGAGCCTACACCATTGAAAGGTATAAGATATTGCTACAATTGTATTGTACTTAAAATGGGCACAGAGAACAGAAACTCATTTAAAAACAGTTAGAAATGAAATTATAGTCAATAGTAATTAAAAACAAATTCTGAAAAAATTATGATTCACAGCATCTAAAGAGAATACTAAATCAAATGATGGATCCACGCTAAATAAAAATGGTGATTCTGCTTTTTGAAACTACCACATACTAAACTTTCGAGAGGTACTAAGTTTAATGAAATTTTAAATTCATTTTAAGTAGGAAATTCTCCCCAAACCCCAAATCATTCTGCCTTCAAAACTATTTGCGAAGAGACAGACCCAAAGGGTAAATGTCTTACGCCCCAAACGAAAACGAAAGCTGGGTTAGAAACCCATGCAAAACAGTCTCAAGACCAATTGCTCCAAAGCATTGATCATCTAATAAGCTCACAGCATCACCTAACAGAAAGTGAGGCTGTACTCATTAGACAATTGATTGCAAATATGTCTAAAACGTTGCAAGAATTGCAAAACGCTGCACAGAAACCGTGTACAAATAGTAATGGAGCAAGTGGAAAAGAAAGAATGACAAATCATGACGAGGGGCAAAATATTATGAAGGGAAACGGCAAGAATATAGATAAGGGCTATGATGATGGTCGACAAATTACCGAAATAGAAGAGCGACATATTACAGAAAGAAAGGTGATAAAGAAGAAAGAAAAGGATACAAAGGTTGGTGTGAAAAAGGAGGTGGATTCGTTGAAAGGAAATGATGACGAAGTTAAGAATTCTATTGACACACAGTCTGAAGAAAATCGTGACCGTGTGGATGAAAGCAATGCAAATACACACAAAAAAGGTAAGGTATCAACGTCTAAAACAAAACAAATTAAAATAGAAATAAATTCTCGCAGATATGTACGTTTTCCTATTATTCTAAATTCACATTTCTTACTCCAGTCGACTCCAGAAAAAGTACTGTCGGCACCAACGAAAATCTAGTACCTGATGGTACCACAGCTAATTATTTAGATGGACGCCGTGCTGACGTCAATTATAATGCTGGAATAAACCGTCCAATAGATGACTTGAAAGAGCAGTACCCTTATGGGAAGTGGCCTGAGGAGGGTGACGAGGCAGAAATAGACAATGAATTAGACTCTGAAACAGTTAGTGATCCAGTTGGGGAAGAAGAAGGATCAGAAAACAAGGAAAACGAATATGCTAGTGATTATGAAGATGATATGAAAGTAATTAACTTTGAAGCACAAGTTGGACCCAAATCTGAGCAGCAATGATGAAATAAACTGATAGTATACCATTAACTATCTAATAGCAACTTCCAGAGACGGATAGACCAAACATTCACCCACTACTTAATCCTGAGTATTTGGAAAATATCATTAAGCAGCAACAGAAACAGAAGTCTTCGTATAAATATGAAAATACAGGTCACCATGTTCAAGAGCATGTGCTGCCTGCTAAGAGATCGTTGTTACATTCAGTATTAATTCATTAATACTAATAAGAAATAATTTTACAAAAAAAATATGTTCTATTTGAAATCTACTACACTCTATTTACACACAGAATTCTCTGTTCATAAGCAGTAGCTCACCGTATGAATACGAAAGGTTTCTTCAGTGACTCCGGAATCAGGACGATTCAACTTTGAATGAAATGGAAAAAACATTGCAGTGTGCTACGTCGATTATACTGTTACCAATTTACCATTATTTTTGTATCTTATTATAAAACCAGAATCTATATTTTTTATTAATCTCGAAAGGTTACAATGTTACAAAGTATTCAGGTTTTACTTACGAAAGCGAGATCCACTACGTCCCACTCGTTAATTTCCATTATAAAATTTCATGGCAATTATATTCGTTCAGTTTAGTATCCGACGAAGTCATTCATACGCGTTTTATATCACAGTATTTTCTCCAATCTCCAGTGGGATCATTAGGAAAACAACAAATTCAGTTGCTTCGTGAGGACTATCGGATAAAAAACCCCAACAATTGTTTACACTCGAAACCAAAAAAAACTACACCATCTTTGCATGCTGCAATTTGACAAATTAAAAAATTATTTTAAATGCATTTTTGTAAGTAGGTCAATATAATATTGTCTCAGAGCAAAGATTATAAGCTCAAGCTGGTTGTGACTATTAGAATATTATGCTACGTCCGTCCTGGAAGAATATTTCATAAATAATTTGAACAACATACAGCTTTTAGTGACTTTAGTCAGTCTTAAAGGTTTGCTTATTCTAGTAATATCTTTCCCAAACATCATATCGTACATAGTCGCTTGTCGCTGCAAGCGCAGTCAAATAATTTAAGTAGAAAGGACCACTGGGCCTACCTCAACCGTCCTTAAATTTTCAAGGTCATCCTCAGAATCATCTAGATCTTCACTATTAGCAAGTCTAGCATATCTACCTCGCTCATTTCTCATATTTCCTTCACCCTTCAAATCATCTAGAGTTTCTGGAAGAGTTCTATTTAATGTCTCATCTAACATAAGATTCAGAATTCCTGATGACAAGCTGAGCAATCCAAATACTGTAAATTGCAAGGAAGGAGTCACCAAATCCTAAATACAAAATATTGGTTAAATCCGCTGTTTGAATATCACTTGCCAAAACACTTAAACATGGAATTTTTTGATAATTTACCAGAAGACTGATAAATGGTGCGATTATTCCTCCCAATCTTGCGAACAAAGAGCACAGTCCAAGACCACTATTTCTTATAACCGTGGGAAAGAGCTCTGCACTGTGAATATAAATGATGGCAAAGCTAGCGGCGATACACAGTTTACCAAATAGTGCGAGTGGAAATGTTAAAGCAGGAACATGTATAAATTCGATGAGCAGACAAGATATTCCTCCTAGCACCATAAACAGACTTAAAGGTATTCGACGGCCAATACTGAAACACAAAAATGTCAATCAGTCACCTAAATGCTAGCAAACAATTTTCTACTACAAAGTTCCTCTAAAGTCTTACCAGTCTATGAGTATTGCTGTAACAATATATGCGGGTATCTCTACAACACCTAATATATACAAAAAGGTTAAAACATATTGTACTCATTCCATTCCATTATAGGTATCGTTGAATATTGAATCCAAACTATTTATTATAGAGAACGTACCAGACAACATTGTCGACACATATATGTTGCTACCTAGCTTGTCACTAGCAAGTGTCAATCCATAATATACTGCTGAATTGCAGAACCTAAACAAATGAGTAGAACAGTAAATTGAAAGCTTATGCCAATTAATGGTTAAAAAATATTGAAAACGAACCAGGAAAACATTTGCACCATTGTGGAAACTACAGTTCTACGCTTCCGAAATAAATCCAAAAGAGTCCCTCTATTTGCATTCGGAGCAGGTACTAAAATCTCTAAATCGGTGGGGAATATCATTCCATTTCTATCAGCAATTAGTCGGAGAACTTGTCTAGCTTCTCTCGACCTGTCATGAGTTATCAACCATCTTGGACTTTCAGGAAGAAGTCTTAAATTTAAAACAGTAGAAAATCAAGAATGCTTATAAGGTTTGAATTAATTACGAATAATGTAGATTCCGTAGTTTTAACTATTTTTTACTCACATAAAGAGGAAGATGTATGGAATACCAACGCACGTTGCAAGTGCGGATAAAGCTCTCCAATGTGGAACATAAAATGCAAGCAGAGAGTAAAGGACTATCCCCACTGCAAAAAATACCTGAAAAATATTTCCACAAAGTCCACGTTTGCTTGGACCAATCAATTCACTTGATAAGACAAAACTTGCTAAAATGTTCCCAGCAGTACATACACCAGTGAAAAATCTATACAAAATACATCCACATTCAATTTAATGTAAATGGTGAATGGTAATAATTTCATATCTGTTAAAAACAGAAAACGTTAGAGAAAAAATACCTTAAAGTGAGATACAAGTTGAACCAGCGAGCAAAGCTAGAAGCTAGACCGAAACCAATCATCCCTAAAAGTGTGGCTGCCAGTGTCTTTAGTCTCCCAATTCGATCTGCGCATGCTCCAAGAAGTACTGCCCCCACTCCAACTCCAGCCATGAACACACTTTGTACAAACTTTGTTTTGTACCCTTCATCACAAATCAAGCTCCACTGTAAAATTTAACAGAAAATATTGTGCTGTGTGTGTCACCTATTTACTTTAGCTTAAGCCTTAAGGTGTAAGGAAGGGGATGGGGTTTCCAGGATCAGATTCTATGTATAAAAAAAATCGGGACTCGCGACCCATTTCATTACCTGCTTTGCCACAGTATCAGGGTACTTCTCGAAGACAATACTGCTACAACTACTAATAAGATCATTTGGGCACGTATTGTTGTAGCTAGTTCCATTGGAGATGCACGTGAACTTTGCACTTTGCCCTGATGTGAAAATAAATAAAACTTTGTTACTTCCCCATATTGTTGAATTTCCATGCAATACTGTATTCTATTCTTTAAAATAAGCATGGAATTAGTATAGATTATTGATTAAAAATCGAAAATTAGTAAATGCTGAACTGTTACTTTATTAAATAATTTTTGCAATTGCAGTCGTGCATACCTGTGAAAACAAATTGAATCAAATGAAACGGAGCGTAGAGGTTAAATAAGCATAATGATACGAAATAAATTTTCTGTTGTATTCCGAATTCTCCAATTTGTACGTACACATCGTCTAAATCCATTATTGTTGAATGTTACGAAATAAAACTAATTTTATGGTTCAATCTCGCATGCAAAATGTTGATTTGCTTATTTCACCGAGTAAATGAAGCTACTCAATCATGTAAAAACTATTTTGTCACTTGTTAATATTTTAGTTCATTGTTCACAGCCACAGCCTACAAACAAATGTTATCAGGATATAAATCTCCAATTTCTTTGTGGTGGAATGTTACAATGTTAAGCATACCTAATCAATGTACATACACACATGATGTAGGAATATGTTTCAGTCATAAAGTTCTTTCTGCGTAGAATGTTTGCTTTTCCAAATCAAGAGCACCTAATTCATGTCAACTTCACAACTAATATTGGTGTTACGTAATCGAAGTAATAATTTCAAACTAGAATCTCAAAATCGTTACAAATTCTATTAAATCAAGATGATTTGAGACAATGGAAGCACGTGTTGAATGGATGTATTTAGTATAGTTGAGCCCACAGTATAAGTACGATATAACGCATTAGAATACTTTGAATTATTGCGACTGATAATACTTCAGAATAGCTGTGAAGCAAATGATATAACCATGTGCTGTTGGAGATGCTGGAGATACATCACAGCAAGATAATCTGAAAATATAATTATGGATAATTAATTACATTGCAAATTAAAAGAGCCAACATAAGATTTTATGTGCACAACTTTGTAATGTCCTTCATTCGTAGTATAATAGCATCAAACGTAAACGTACAGTCAATTTTTCGTATGTTGCCAAAAATGTGTTTTAGCAATAATTCTTTTAAATCATCGCATACACTCAAAATATAAAACAGAAACTCATGCAAGATAGCTTCTTTGCGAATCTGTTATTCGATTCTCCGTTTAGTTTAATAAGTCAAATTTTGATAAAGAAACGGTACCTTAAAACTGATGACAGTGATGACGCTTCCAAGTTCAAGGTGAATATGTAAGGGTGTTACGAAGATGTATTCACAATACTGACTTTTTGGCTTTTTGCACGTTTAATGTGAACTTTATGACATTCATGGGCTAATACTTCCAACTTTTGGCATATTATATTAACGTGGTTGTATTGTGCTTTCTGTTCTAGTGGCCTTTCCCAGGTCATGACATTTTCCAGTCTGATCTGGTTAGGTTAGGACCTTTACTTTTTTGTTTCCAGAACCAAGTATAATTTATGAAAACGCTGCATGATCAGAGGTAGTTCCGTTCCTCCATTCCATATTACGACTTACGACAGCAGCTGTTGAACTGTTGCTTCACCTCTTCTAATGACGTAGTTACATACAAATAAGGCATCCCACACACATTCAGAGAAGAATGAGATGAAGTTATGGAATGTGAAATGGATGAACTTCTCTACAAGTTTGTGTTCTTTTTTGGTTATGTATAGGGTTATAAACCATGTATTTTAAGCATATGGATACACAAGCATATAGGTTAGTTTTTGGATTTTCTTCGTGCATATATGCTACGCAGACCAGTACCAGACATAGAAATAGAAAGCATGTATGTAACAAAGATAAAATACGATGCCTTGTATAGCTTTATAGCTTCATTTGTACATCAAAAACATTCATATACAACGCATTTAATCCTGATCCCTAATATAATAATTCTAAATTATATGCAAGAAAATGTGTGAACAATCATGATGCTACAATTTGATATGATACAATAATATTACATACTTGATACTAATTTGAAGGTTATTTCTTGATTTAATGAACGCGTATATCAAAAATGTTTGCAAGAAACAAGAAAAGTACCTGTATGTTTACCCATTACTCAGTTCTAGTCGGCTCAAAATTTTGATCATTGAACTGGAACTAATTGTCCATGCATGTATATACTAATACTAAATGTATGTAAGTATATAAACTATTATATTGCAAAAATGTTGTTAATTCTTTCTAAAATTACAGAGATTAAATTGGTTCATCAAATAAAAGGTTACGTGAATTTGTGGTAAGTAATAGGAAGCATTGAAATACATTGAAATACTAATTTTGCAGTTATCTCATATTGCTTCGCTTTAGCAGATACGAGAGATACTGCTTCAAAACATTTCATGGATGTAATAAAGTAGATTTGGATAAGATGACGGATTACAAACTTACCATTTAATTTTCATTGCATCGAATCGAATCCATAAAAACATGTGATTGCGTAACGAGATCAACGATTTTGTATTAACGTGATGACTATACTTCTAATCTGAAACATGCTTTGAACTTATGATTTTCAATGTTTTTAAGTCATTTCAATCAAATATGAAAGATTTATTACTTATAAATATCTATAAATGTATAGTTTCAAATTCCACTACTGCTGCTGATATACGAGAATATTTACATAAGCACAAAGAATGTGAGCATTTTTGTTTAGAGTTCACGCTTTGTCAGGTCGAGACTTATGGAGGAACTCCAGTTTGAATTCGGATTCCATGCATGTTCTTAATCTCTTGTTTGAGAGCCTGTCAAGGTCAAAGTAAAATTGTACACAAAATTAGATAAGTAGGTATATAGCATTAAATGTTAATTAAATTATATATACAACGACCTGTGATCTGTGACTTACTTGGTTAACTAATAAATGCTGCTTAACTGTCGAGAGCCCTTTAAAATCAGGTGCTTCTATGTAAATCTGATACATGGAACCGCATCCACCTGCAACAACACAAAATCATTGAAATGTGAAGTTCGAAGTAGCTAAATTTTACTGCTCCAATATCATTGCCATTGACTTTGGCTGTTGGCATAAAAGCATTTCTTAAAATCCGAACATGAACTTAATCCGAATTCTTACCCGAAATATCTTCAACAACTACTTTTGTGGCATTAGGAAAAGCTTTATTAATAGTCGCTTTCAGCTGCATTTCTCCTTCCAAAGATTTTTTCTCTCCAGACTCCGATCCTCCCGTTGAACTTGAAAACTTTCTAACACAGAATAATGATTCTAATGGCAATTTCATCTGATTCCTCAACATACCTTGAGGAAATTGTTGCTGACTTCCAGTACATGATGAGCAATAGCTTGAAAGAGAACGATTCAAACCCCCATTTCTAATTAGGTTTATACCCTTAACGCCAGCACTTAAAGAGAGTCTCACTGACATAATAGTTCTACAAAACACAAGATGCATCATCATGGATGAGAGAAAACTGGAGTTTCACTTTCAACTTTGCACTGTCGACATCCAATTCAATGTCACAGCTTCCTCTTTCTCAACGCAAGTAAGTAAACCAAAAGCTAGGAGAAATTATGGTTTCCGAATCCAAATGCTTGCTGAGTACCTCAGCTTTGACATTGTTTTCATGCGAAAACGGATTCCAGATTGCCGGTATCAGCTGTGCTTCCTGATTTTCTTATTGTCAACTCCACGCTTTTTTCATTGCATGGCCATGGATATCTATCTTTCTTTCTCTATCTACCAAACATGCATGAATAAAAGACAGAAGCACGTTGTGCTTTTTGTGCTTTTTCCAGTCAAACCTAAAACAGCTTCCTATGTTTCGTCCCAATACCAAGCCGATGCTGTGCTCTTGTTCTGCACCCATATCTACCTAATGTACACAGTCAGCATATCAAAGTTCAGTCTTTGTACTTGTTCTCTTTTCTTTTCACTATTTGTGGTTATGATAATGAATGACCGTATATATATGACTATGACATGACGCAAGTCGAAAGGAAATGCAATGCACAGAGATCTGTTTTTATTTGGTGTATGTATAGCATGGTGGATATATTATCTTTCTTATTATAAATGAATTTCGGTATTCTTATTCTCCCTCCTATGGGGTAGCCAAGCAGTGGATAACAGTATGACATATCTCATTCTGTTCGCAATTTTATGGAGTCGGAACCTTGATAGAGTGGCGATGCTCGAAAAATCAACCGTTTACCGTTAAAACGGAAAAAACCTTTCATGACGTAAGCTCTATATACAATGTATGTAATGTAATGGAACGTATATATATATTTGCATATTTCGAAATCATATTGATATACCTGTAAAAGGTACATTGGTACATACTATGTTCCAAAATTTCGTAATAATTTGACATAGTATGCAAATATAAATATATATGTATACGTTCCATTACTTTAGCTTTACATGCATTGGATATAGAGTTTATTGTATACATAATCTTCAGCTACCTTAATGTAGTAAAGCCGTAAATTCAACAAATCTATTTTGAAAAGTCAACAGCATTTCATTCCATGTATCATATTAGTGCGCTGGAAAGTGCAGTGATTAATTGAATTGATAAGTGAAAAACAAGCTTTCTAACTTTGAACTTGCCAAGTCGAAACGGGGAGCATGTTCTTTTACGTGTAAGTCGACGTCTTTCGTTTTTCTAATCAATACTGCTCAGTAGTCGGTGGCACGAGATAGTTGAAAAGCAATATTGTGCGTCATTGAAAATCGCCAACAAACTAACGAGCCCCGAGGAAAATGCTGAGGCTAAATTACACTTACCAAGTGAGTCAACTATCTCGGGAGGCCGATAATACCGAGGGATTGAATGAGGAATGAGTCCTCCATAAAATCGGCAAAACCGGAAAGACCAACCCGGAAATTTTTTTTAAATTGTAGATTATAGGTTTTGTGATAAATCAAAATGCAGCTACTGCTGAGAGACGAACAGCCATCCATGCTATTGACAGTTATCTAACGACCCCTGCTTAACCTACGACTGTTTCAGTTGGATAGCCGATAACGTGACGCCGGCTTCTTTTCTAAGTTTTTTGAGGGAACATGA
>JAANSM010000592.1:0-26055 GCA_036850725.1 Orchesella villosa | reverse complement strand
GGCTCCCTGTTTTTCTTTTGAGGATTTAAGCCTTTTTACAAGAGAAACATCTGAGAAGCCGCATCTATGAAATATGCCTGCAGTTGGAGAAAAGATAGTGTCTGATACGCTTTTATCTACGTTTTCTTGCTTTGACTTTGCACGCTTTTACTTTACATCATGTAAAAAAGAAACGTCTTTGGAACCGTCACAGCATCCCTCGGTTTTTTTACAGCTACCACTTTTTTCTCATAATCGACACGGGAGTTGTAGCGGATATTGCTTTGGCTACAGCTACACACAGTTCACAATCTCCCTTTGACCAGATTAATTAACTTTCTTTGCCGTACTTTCTCCTCGCCATATAAGTATGCATAGCGAACACCATAACGACGTCCGGAAAAAGGAAAGTTGAGCTTGATGGCGATCTTTGTGGATGATTGGCTTCAAGGAATGTAACGGAATACCAAAAATTGGATGTATAAATATATGTATATATATATATCAAACAGTTTTAATTAGCTTCGATCAGATACATATCATATGGAGTATATTACCTAATTAATATCACAATTTAGTTTTTACTCTCAAATAACATAACTTTTAGCGTTATTTTCCATGAAAACCATAATGAAGGAAGAGTGTGGAATCGGATGCGGGAAGTTACTTGAGAGTTGGGAGATCGGACGGGTAAAAAAATATTTCCAAGAATATTATGTTACGGCGTCACTCTCAGTAGCATCATCTTACTTTTTTCCTTTTGTTAAATGAGTATACAATGTTCAAGTTTTTGGTAGAATAGCTAGTTGCTACAACAGAAAAGTAAGAGAAAGTACGAGTGGTGGTGATGGTGGTAAGTTGGAAATTTTTTCACATGAAAGGACTAGAGAATGGAGTTGAAAAGGAACTTTTCTTCCTCTTTATTGTTTCGGTTGGAGTAGTAGAGGATGTGGATATACTTACTCTTCTCTCTCTTCTACTATTCTACTTTTTTTGAAGTACACATACACACTATTATCCTCAACAAAACAGAAAGAGTTTCTTCATGAAGTAGTTATTGGCTTACACATGTATGCTTTCATTGAAAACATGGTTGGAGAAATAAGAGAGCCCTTTTTGTAAGAGACCTAAAGGAATGGATATGCCATCACAACATGGTTTACATCTCACATACGGGTGTAGATTAGAAATGGAAGCAAGAGGAGGAAAAACAAATTGATTTGCAATTTCGTTTAGACTATCAATTACGGTTTCTAACCAACACACCACAAACAAAACTTTTCTCCCCCAGTTTTTTGGCATATCTCTTTTAAGGTAACAACCAACTTGCAATATCAAGTGATTCTGAGAAGGAGAGTAAATTATTTCCAATGAATACTGTCAGACCTTCCAACTGACAATCTTGATCCTGTAGGCCCCATTAGCTTTGGTGGGCGCAATGTGTGTCTATGTGTTATGTGGTTCTCTTTTTTTTGCAAATTGCAACAAAGAATTCAAGCAAAACTTGGATTTTTCAGTGTACTTTTTTCCCATTTCCCATCACATGAGCACAATGGATTTTTGCCTTCCATTCTATTTCTTTAAAAAAGTATTTAATAGTGCATCCTACACGACTAGGCTCAGTCAGAGCAGCAACAGACAGGAAGGAAGACAATTGGTTGAAGTCTTTTCTCTTATGAACGAAAAAATACTTTGTTAAACTTTTTTTTCCAACCTTGTTTTCCCTTGTAAATAGTTTTAGGAGGAATTGTTACGAATTTTTGTTAAAAGCTCTCTCTCTCTCCTATTCTTTCTTACACGCTGCATTCACTCACTCAAGACTTGTTCTTCTTGATCCTCCTTTCTCCTTCTTTTCCGCTTCTTTCCTAGAGCTCATCTTTATTTTATAGTAATAAGAAAAGCAAAAAAAACTAGGGGAAAAGAGGAGTGTGTAGATTTCATGAAAACTTATTGCTTGCTCTAGCTTCCCCGACCCTCTTTCCCTACTTTACTCTTCCAAAATCCATATATATACACTACTTCTATCTCTATTGTATCTTTCTATCTATTCATTCTCTGCTTGAGTCTTCTGTCCAATTTTTTCCCATGATATAATATCATTGCTTTCTGCTTCTCTCCTTCTGATGCTCCAATGCAAAAAAACAGGGAAATTTTTTTAGCCTATCTTTTTTCTCTTTATTTCCCTTCCAAGTCGTAGAGATGGTCTTCATCAGCTATTGCTTAGCTTTGCTCTGCCTCCCAGTATTTTTTTTTAAACGACTCCTTCTGCCAAGAAAAAGGGAAAACACTAGTGAGTTCCGTGATGGCAATAGTTGTACGTGCGTTTTCTTTGTGGGCCCCATTGGGCCATTATATACCATGAATTATACAACAAGACAACACAACACAATGCTACCAACTGCACAACACCATACATAGAGGGATAGCTTAGGTATTATAATATCGCTAGTTGTATTCATATCTTTTTTGCTCATCTCCTCATGAATGTTTGTGAGCGTGAGTTTGTATCTGCCATAGAATTTTCTCTATAAATGTTACAATATGTCTATAAATATGCTCTGTTGGAATCCTTCCTTCCAGGAGAAAGCAACAACACAACAAATATGGTAATGGGAAAGTAGCATTAATAGCAATAACCTTAGGAGAAAAAAAACATAAGACAACCTGACCTTGTATTATTTCAACATTTTTCTATTCCTTATTTCTCCCTCCATATAATATGATATGAACTTTTATCGACGTTAGAAAATAGTGAACCCCCTAGTTTCGTGCTTGAAAGCAGATTTTTTTTATCTCCTTGATAGTTTGATAGTAACAAGAACTTGTTGGCAAGGAAGGAAGAGAGGGTTTACAGTGGCGGTAGCACCAACACACAACCACCACTAAAGAACATGTATGTTTGAGAATTACCTCACAATCCATAAATTACAGGAGAAGTGAACTGTTGCAAGTTGAACAAGAAACGAACAAAAAAAAACTAGGAGGAAAGGAAGCACACATAAAAAAATTAAAGTGGCTAAGAAAGAAAAGAGCAAAAACCCATATTATAACTAGAGCCACTACATTAGATAACCGCAGACATAATTTTTTTCCATATATGTATATGTTTGGATGTGTGGTTGTTCCACTGCCAGCCCAAATACAATGGCGGCAGATGGGTGGAAAAAGGAGGGAATAAGAAGAATACGATGAAGAAGAAGAAGAAAAAAAGTAATAATAATAATGATTATAATAATAAAAATAATAATGAAAAATGGAATGCCTTTGAGCATAGGAATAAGTGCGGAAATAATAAAAGTTATGAACTCAAAGTATGGCAAGAAGAAGACGAAAGGAGTGATGGTTGGGTGGTATATGGTGGTGGTATGGTATGGTGTGGTGTGGTGGTGCGGGATGGTAAAGGCAGGCATGTTTTTTTAGTTTCGAAGTGTATTATATTATGTTATCACATAAAATGCAGAGAAAAGCACTTTTCGCTACTCAATTCTAAGGCTGTTGGGCTCATTTAAGGGATAGTGAAGAATCTACTTAAAAAGAGAAAGCTAACATATTTACATGCTCAACTCCCTTGTCCTCTTTTTTAGGCTTGAGTAGCGGAGTAGTGGAGCCAGTGCATGCATTCCATTTGTAATGATATGCATGCTTGCCTGCACACAACATATTTTTTCTTCTCTCTCTTTTAGTCATCCCTATTTCTCGCTTTCTTTCCTCCTAATATGAGATCCATCACTGGAATATTACAATATAGATTTTAACTTGGGGATGATGATGCTAGTAGTGTTGGTATGGCATTTTTTGAGTAGTTGAGGTAAAGAGAAAATACATGTCTAATGGAGAGTCGGAATCACTTTCTTCTATTTTGTAACATATACAAGTGTACTTACTCACTTGGGTGTGAGCATGTTTCTCTGAAACTGGGATGAAAGCTGCCGTCTTGAATTACCGTTATATTCTCCACTTTACGAAGTGAGAGGAGAACTGAAGAAGAGCAGTAGTAGTTTCACGTTTTGTCCTTATTACTCAATAGTATTATATAGCAATTTTTGAAAAACGACTTCTTTCACTTCCCATCTGTGGCCTGTCATAACCATTTTGCTTTCACCATATCTCTTCTCCACTCTCACTTTTCCTCTTTCTCTCTCACCCTCTTTCTCTCTCTTCATATTACATACTTGGGTTTATGCTCACCCGTATATTTTATCATCACACATTCATTCATAATCAAAAAAGTAGGCGAAAATGTCGGGAGATGAAGAGATGAAGCACAAAAAAGCTGTGCAAAAGATACTATCAACCAAAGAAAGGAAAGCAGAATAAAGCGTTTCCAGCTTATATTTTTTTCTTTTTAGTTCCACTACATTCACAAAATACGCATTAGAATACAGTGTTGGGAATTGACAATGGATGCCCCATAATGTGTATATAAATAAGACAAAAAAATTTTTGGAATGGGCTTTGGATAAAATTCCACATGCATATATGCATGCAACCATTCATTCATTCATGTATATTACATCAAGAGGATACTTAATTCTTGCTCAAGTGGCATTCTTAACGGGAATGATTCTACGTGATCTGTAATATAAATAATATTTTACTTTAGTCTTATCTTATTCTAACTTATGCCACTTTTCTTGTTTTAAGCGGCGGTGCGATGTTGCCGTATTTACTATAAATGATGTGATTCGAATTGTATTGCATGCGTTTTTTATATATAAAAAATCGTTGTCTCACATTACGCCAAACTTGCTTTTTTGGGGGGATCCAATATTCCACAGGGGAGCTATACTTACATAAGCGTTTCCTGTTTTTCTTGGAGAAAATCATTACCTTCTATTTGATAACGATCATATAAGATGCTCAAAAAGCATATTATAATAAAATGCTTTCTACTTGTATTTTATGGCCTTCATAAGCGGAGTAGTGGTGTGGTGTGGTGTGGTAGTGGGAGTTTTTTTTTCTAGCAGAAGCTTCTAGTGCAATAGTAGTGTGTAGTTACCGTTTTGGATGTTAGTGAAAAGAAAGAAGTTGAATGGGTGTATTACGATTTCTCTCTTCTCTTTTTTTGACTTTTGTGAAAGCTTTAAAGAAGGTGATTTTCTATTCAATTTTAATAGTCTTTCCAAAAAAAGGGAATATGTCTAACATCCACTTTAAGACTTCCATGTTGAGGGTGATAAATCCGGAGCAGAAGAATTTTCTAGGAATAAAATAGACCACACACACACTACACACTTAAGCTTTGCTTATCCATCTATGTGAAAAGTATACCCTCTCTGTGTTTGACAGAGAAAGAGAGGAAACTAGATTACACGAGATTTTCGTTACACTGAACAATTGTGTTGATGGAAGTAGATTAACAACTCTTTGCTTTGCGAACGAACCAATAGTGAATAGAGGATTTTTTTTTAAAGTTTGGGAGCTGAGCTAAGAAGCAGTGTCGAATGATAAAACTTTCAAGTGGTTGATTGATCGAGCAAATCCAAACGTTGAGCTAGTTGACATTTCTCAAGTTTCCAAATTACGTTTCATGACACAGATTTGGGGAAATGTACACATAATCAGCAATTTTTTCCTACTTCTTCTTCTTAATCTCTCCATCCATATAACTATAGAGCACCAATGAAATGGATTGGGCACACAACAGTTTAAAACTTTTCTCTTGGTTGCAGAGAGTATCCCATTTCATTTAAAAGATTTATTACAGCTTCCTTCCTTAGGATTCATGCAATACTGGCTCTAATCCACCTTGTTGGTAGTCACCTTCTTGAGAAATCCAAAATTGACAACGGAAAATGGGAAAGAGTAAGCATTTCACTAACAAGTCTCTCACTCGTTTTACCTTTGTAACGAGGAGAAGGAGAAAATACCTTGCTAAATGCATAAAATATATATGGTTATATACATGCATGGTGCACATCATGAATATTCAGAAGGGCCTTAGCTTCCACGTATGCATGCATTCATCATTTCCAATGAGCGGAGCGTCGGATTCCTGACTCCTATTTTACTTGTTATTGTGAAATGGAAATGGGAGGATGGCGATGATGCGAGACTTTGTCGCATTTTTACTCTCGAATAACTTGAATTATTGATAGGAGTCAGCAGTAGGATACTATACGACTTGCTGAGGTATCAGCTACTTCTATCGACTCGTTTCGTTGGTTGTGGGAAAAAAATTCAGAAAAAAAATGGTTTTACACAGAGTCATGCTTTTCGGCATTGTAGTTGAGTAACGCTAACGCGCTAGTTTCCCTTTCTATACGTTTTTACACCTTTGCTTTTTAGGAATTTGAAATAATTGTAGATTGCAAGGCATTCTTCACATTCAGGTCGAAATTATTCCAGTTGATTGTATCCTTTATGAAAATAGTGTGAGATAGAAGTTGAGTTGAGCTATTAGCATGCTTATCCGCCAATCCCACATTAAAACCGTGTCTCGTTTGGAACAGAGCAAAAGGGAGTTATCCCAAGAGAGATATTTTTAATATGTCGTTAGTTCATGCTCATAGAGCCGCTTTATGGCTGGGTTGGGAGTCTTGAATTTTTTTTGCAAGTCTTGAGCCCTATTTCTGCAAATTTATATTCTTGCATGCATGGTTTATTACTGACTGGTTGGTGGTTCTCAGTAAACCAAAGTACACAGGAATTGAGAAAAAGAGATTTTGCTTACAGGGACGCTATTCATCCTCCTATAAACTATGGGTGATGCGATTGAGCGCACACTACAAAAGAAATTCATTGAAACGGAAGGTATTTGTAATATATTACCATCATGATCACGCAATTGAAAATATGCCAAGCAAAAAGACTTGATTCTTAGAATGGAAAATAGAATATCTCCTCCTGTGTTATGAGCATAGAAAAATATCTCTTTAAAACAAGAGTGATCGATTTATACGCTGTGCCCAAAGAAAATAAGTCCGCCCGGAATCTTCCTTTCACCAATATCATAATTCGATGCGTGAACAATCGACCAATCAACATGGTTCATCCATGTACTTATGATGCTTCACTCAAAGCTTAGTAATTAATATCAAATCGCTGATTTTCAATTAGGAACGTAGTGACGTGACTATGAATGCTAACTTTGAATATATGATGGAAAAATTATTTTTGTTCTAAATTTTAATCAACTGAGAATATCTAGAGTTTCATTTCGGTTTCCAATGTTTTTGGCGAGTTTGTGCATAACCTGAACATTCTTGTATGATTGCTTATTCTATGGTTATAAAAAGGAGGAACAGGATATGGTGATGACGACGAGGAGGATGGATCATGATATAAATGTCTGACTGCATCCTAGGCAAAAGATGATGAAAATTTCTCCGCTCTCAAATCATTTTTTATTTGCCACCAACCAATCAATGAAATACTTTTTATATTGGGTATTTGGCCTCTTTAACCTCTCTTTCTACGACCAAAGCAATAGCACGTTATGTTTTCAATCTGATGATGAGCAAGAATGAGACTTCTATTCCGGAAAATCGATTCATTTTCATTCGTGTCTGAATATATATATGAAGAATTGATCATGCATTCCCCGTTTCCTGTAAATAACCAAAAGGATTTTCCATATTTGTCATAATTTTTTTTGCATGATACATACACATAAACTACACACTTCACTATCTAGCCACTAGGATAATGATCATTGGTGAGAGAAAATGAAGTAAGTATGTACATAAATTTTCGCCTTTGCATCGTTAACAAGAGGATAGGAAGTAAAAGCATGTTCTTGACGAGGATTCACTCACTCACCCTCCCACTATTTATTCTGCTCATATATAGCTGTGCAAATTTCATTCTGTAAAAATCCTGATTGGAGGGAGAAGTGAGAAGCATGAGAGCTGTCTTAAGTTTTATACATATTCCCCCTTTCTCCCATCCACACCTCCGTCGTCATGGTCTATTTGAGTCGGAGGAGCTCTTTAAAGATATGAATTATGCAACAGAGATTCATTTTTCCATTTGATGAACAAGTAAGTCAACGGGGCTCAGCCGAAGGATTCCCATAGGTTACTTTTACTCACTTGGGAACCATATATGAGGTTACTATTGTTACCTGAGTTCCAGTTTTTTTTAAGAAAAAAAAATGAGAGTGGAAGGAAATGAATAATGTAGTCGAAAAGTTTGGATTGTAGAATGAATATATGTATATCAGACACTTTTTATTTCAATATAGTACTTAAGTATTACATCATCACTTTACAAAAATTATGGATCTACTTAACTCACATAAAACACTTTTTAAGTATACACCCACCACGACGGAGCGATAAGAGAACCACACACATAGTAAAATTATGAGTAGCATCCTTCATCATTTCATATATGATATATCAATCAGGTAAGGAGAAAATAGAGGTGGTGTGGTGCGGCGGCAGTGAAACATACTATTACTTACACACCAAACAGCAACGACCGATACAGTCGGTGCGGTGTGGGGCAACTTGGTTTTGTATCTCAGAAGCAGATATTTTTTTGTGGGATTGATATTGATGTAGTGTTAGCCCATCTGCGGAAAATCGTATTTTCACCACGATTTCCCTCCATTTGTTGACGTTGACTGTTGGTCGATCGAGTTCGTACACAAGGCATCAATTCCATTCAAATCATGAGGAGCTCAGACAACACATGCACACACGAACGACTTAACTCCAATCTTCCCGTGTAAATTTCTTGGGAAACGACTACTCCCAAAATAAGAGTTTGTTAGCGTGCGGGGGGAACAGTGGAGTCTTGAAAGAGCAATGGAAAAGCAAGTGAAACAAGAGGGGATAGAGTAAAAAAGATGGTGCTCAACCCAAGTGCAAACTTTTTGTTGTTTGATTTAAAGAAAGATGCTCAAAAAAGAAAAGTCAACGTAGGAAAATAAATATAATGATATGATACAGATAGGGCTACAACACAACGGTTGTTTGACAGAGTCTTATTACAGTTATACTTGGGTACAGGGTTGGGGGGCTCAGGATCGGTTTTTCACTGTAGACTTCTCGCTTTTTATATATACATACATATATAATTTTTGATACAACTCATAATCATCATCCTCACCTTCTTTCTTATAGCTAAAGGTTAACATGGGATGTCATGTGTATGTCAATAATTTATATATTTTTTTTTGTAAAAATGGAAAGAAATCATTGGTTTCTCAGTTTGTTGCTGTTTTTATAAAATATGTGTGTATATGTGATTTGTTGGTCATCTAAAGAGGTTTTTTATGAAACAGACTTTTTATTCCATTTGCAAACAAGCAACACACAAACACACACTCGACGACGGCACGGTTATATAAGAAGTATTTTTTACGGTTTATAATAATGCAATGTAATCATGAAGACTTGAGTTGTCTTTGAGCCAAAGAGGAAACAAAAATTATCGAGCACAGCCAAGACGGCGACCACATACGCGAACTTTGGCTATGACTTCTTCCTGCATTAAATTGAAACACATTGCTATGAGGGCCATCCCCAGTAGAAGGTAAAGTGAACAGAATACAAAGGAATATTGAATTGCATCTTCTAAACTCTCGGCTGCAACCGCTTCTCCAGGGACCAAGTCTCCAAATCCTATCGTGCTCAGACTGTGAATTTTAGGAGAGATAGAAGAGAAAAGAAGAAGAAAAAAACAATGAAATAACATTCGTAAAATTATTACATTTCCCTTCCAACTGTCAACCGCAAAGGTCTTGCAACCAACATTGTTTTCCTAAGAAGGTTTACACACATGCACACATTTTTTTTGCACAGCTCAACATCAACCTACCAACTTGCAATCAGCTCATGGAATATACAAACCCCTAAAGAAAACGTGAAGAGGAGAAGAGTGAAAGTGTGTTTGTGTGAGTTAGATAGAGAGAGAGAGAGAAAGGGAGCAACAGAGGAAAAGAGCATTGAACAAAAGTAAAGAAGCTCCAAGGGAAGAGAGAGAAAGAGAGAGGGAGGAAGTTATTTCTTCCTTTTCACTCTAATATAACAACTAATAAATCTAATATAAAATCCCAACCAACACTGTGCTGTCACCATTTGTTTCATTTTCCAGAGAACAGACAGTAACTGATAACATTTTACATTTTGTTATGCATCTATAAAAATAAAAGAGCAGTGGAAAGGCAGCTCACTTCAGAGAGTTGTGCGTGTCGTAGCTTGACTTGGCTTCGGCTCCTCAGTGCACGGCAGGCAGAGAGGCACATGGAGGAGAGAGAGAGAGAGAGGGAGAGATACACATTTATTTTACAATATTCCTGCATGAGCCATTCATTCAATTTCTTTTTCCCTTACGATTCTTTTCAAATTTCGAGAATACAATACATTGGGAAGGCTAAATACATTAAAAGCATGTAAAATGATGTTCTCTCCTTTTATTCTCTTTCTCTCTTTCTGGTTATATTTTCCCTTGTATGATATGTTCTAGTCATTGAATCTCAAATATTAAATCGTAAATCTTCATAGAATGTCAAATTGGGTTGGCAAACGCGTATATTTTGCGAGGCAGATGGATGTTTTTGCAAAAACGGGGGAGAGAAACCAGGTTTTTTGTTGTTTGTAATAACGACTGACAAATGGGATTGCACATAGTAGTGAATTTGCAGAGTTGGTGAAAAGACAAAAGTCTCTTTTTTTGTGCCGTTGCTTTGCATCACGAGTTCATACACCGTGATCCCAATAAATAACAATAACGATAATAAACATTAATAATAAACTCTTCGTCTTCATCTTTTATCTCTTTCTCTCTCTCTCTCTCTTGGTTGTCCGCTTTCTCTTTTTCTCTGGATCCGCTTTCTCTAAGCTGGAACATATACTTATATTATAGGGAATTAGGAAAGGACAAAAAACAAAAGAAGCTTAGGCAGATCAATTCAATAAACTAGTCTGCTTTTCCTTCTATCATCGTGGGATTTCATTTGCCGGCTCAGTGCAGTTGACTTTTGCTATCATCATCAACATGCTCGTTGGTTCATGCTATCATTCTAATCGAATCTCTGCTTTGTAGCCTGAGGAGAGAAAGAGAAAGCAAGCTTTCTATACGTTTCACATTTCTACAAATTCCAGCAATTCCTCGGTAAACATAATGCGGCTCTAAGTCCCGACCTCTGCTATTTCCTGGTTTCCTCTTTCACATTTCTCCTTTTTTTTCTCTCTCTCTCTTTGGCTTTCCTCCTTTGTCATAATCTAATACTGATGAAAACGGAAACAAAAGCGGAGGAAGGGCCAAGAGATCACACAAATTGATAAATGATTACAACTCATCGACTTTTCATCATCATCAACACCACCACACCATAACAAACACATGGTGAGCATCTTATGTGTATGTGTGTGTGTTTTTTTTGATTGGCAAGACGGTTGGCAGTTGGAAGGAGAGATAGAGGTCTCATAATATATTTATTATCATCATTGGCACACGGCTCACTTACCTGATGAAGCAGAAATAAGAAGCATCCAAGACTGACCACTTCTCCCATTCAGCAAAAAGCAATCCGCCACCCCATATGTAACCAACCATGAGAGTAAGACATAAGGATATTGGCACAGTGATTTGCTCCTCTTCCTCTTGAGCAGGCTCTTCGATTACTTCCCCATTCTCGTCAATTCTTCTCCTCTTTATAAATGTCCAGCTGGAAACATAACAATCAATCACATGTGTACTCCAAGGATTCCCCTTCTTTAATACATTCTTCTCTCTCTCTCTTTCTCTCGCTCTCTTGTTTTTCTTTTAAGAATGCCCTAAATATTTATACCCCGTTTATATGTGAATGATCAAAGGAAGTGAAAGGGTAAGGCGAAGGCGAAACGTGTGTACTTTCATTTCATTAATAAAACATGGACAAAGAAAAAAAAGGGATCTGGGGCTCAGAAGTTGAAATAGAGTTGTTGAGGGAAAGCTCCACACAAAGACTCACTTGCATTGACAGCATCTGGAGAAGGTCCATTTAAACCCTCTTGCTAGAATGTCACCGATATTGGATAAATATAAAAGGAATAAGGGCATTCCAATAATTCCGTATAATATCGTCATCGCTTTGCCCTGTGCTGTTTTTGGTGCGTAGTTCCCGTAACCTAAAATAAACACAAAAAAATTTGTAGCAAATTTAGCAACGTCTTAGCTCACTACAAATAAGCCTCACGTATTTATTTTACATGTTTGTAATAAAAAAAGGAAACCCCCTTTCTAACAATTTATCATGCTTTAGAAAACCGCCTCAAATTATCCTTTGCTATTTTATCCACGTACCGTGTTTTTTTGCAATCATGTAAGATTGCAAAACAGGGAGAAGTTTATTTGTCAAACAAGTACAAAAAAAAACTCTCCAGATTTTCAACTATGCCTTAGAGACTTTCAGATGAAGGTAAATACTGAAAAAAAAATTGTTAAAGTAATTAGAAGAGAGCTAAAATAAATCTTAGGCACATTCGTGAGTACGTATGTACGTGTGCCTTTCGGTTACGAAAAGATTTGAAAACTTTTCTCGCGTTTCCACTGCCTTTCTCTAGTTTTAACCTACTTTTTTATATTTCTGGGAATTGACAACACAACTCCCAAATGCTAATCACATCATGATTACGATGATCATCATTGTCAACCTGCCCTTTCAGCTTCCTCCATTGAAATTGGAAATCCGAATTTTACCTCTTTCTACCTTCTTTATTCGTGCTAAAATAGAACTGCCAAGGTTTGTCATTTTAGGATGATCAAAGGCAAAAAGTAATATTGGGGGAAAGTGGAGAGACTAGAGATATAATGGTTTAGTTCCGAGTCAAACTAATAACATTTGTATCCCACGGTACAGCCTTGTCATTCCTCCTGTTGTAAAGTTTGAGGGGAAAGTAAGTATGTCAATATAAGCTACACACATATAATGTGAAGTACTTCTTGAGACCCATCCATCCATATGCATATAGATGAATAAGCCATTAAGGGAGGAACGTAAGGGAGTCTGTAAAGCTTGCGTGTAAACTTTGTCCTCTCTCTTTCTATCCATTTCTCTTGTCTTCTATACCATTTTCGTGGAAACCCTTTCCCACCAAAGTGAAAAGCTGAATTGTTACTTGGAAAAAAATGTACTCCTGTTTCTTCCAAGAGGATTCTATCTATCTACTACTTAACAACTGTGCTTCGGAGTCTGTCCATTCTTTGTAATGAAACAATTTCTAGAAACTTCTTAACTAACAAACATCATTGGGGGGTGGGGGGACAAAAAAAGACATTGGAAAAACAGGAATCCAACTCTTACTTGTGTTCCACGTGGGAGGTCTGTCATATTTTATGTTCTTTGCCTCTCCATCTCATCTCATGACTCTCTGCCTTTACCTCCACCAATCACTAACTTTATTATATGGCATTTCCTCTTGAGAGTGAGAGAGAAAGAGAGAAGAGAGGAAAAAAATAGTCTTACCTTAATAAAAACTTGTAACCATCAACAAAACTTTGTTTTCGTTTCATTTACAACATGAATGAGAGCTGGGAGTGGACTGGATGTCTGGCTAGTACTCGACTACATTTAAACTTTCATTATTACTGTCATGTCCTCGAATCGTTTGGTTTATGTATACAAGTTTTGATACAAAATGGAAAAGGAAATTCTTTCCAATGGTGAAAGTGAATGAATGTATTTCCGCGTAAAATAAAAGTCCACTTCAAAACTGATCTTGTTTGTTGGAAAACAAGAAGAAGAAGAACACGAGTAAGAAAGAATGGAGTACTAGAAAATCTATTTATGCACCTAATGTACCTAACTATGTGTGGAAAAAGGGAGTAAAAAAGGTACAAATCTCACTTCTCCCGCATATAGTTACAAGACACAAAAAAAACGATAAGAATCTTGTTAGCAAGATTGAAACATGGAAAGCAATATTGTATCTAGCCATTTACCGATTGTTGTAATAACTGTAAGTGAGTAAAGGAATCCACCAGTGAAACTCCACGGCATCTCCTTTCTTTCAATGGAATCTGCTTTTTTCGTCCAATTAAGTGGCTTTGGCTTTGGCTCGCCATCATACCCATCACTGATGGCATTCACAATTTCATAAGTGTAGTTTTGAATTGCCACGTTGGCCAGTCTAAAAAATTCCTCCTGTCACATAAATACAATTAATATAAATCATGTGTTTGGGCATACCATGCAAAATATCCCAAACAAAGTTTAAATTTCTCAAGTGTCAAGTGTCAAGATGCACAACAATATATAACATAAATATATATATATATATAAAGTAGCACTGTTGGTAATTGACCTCCTCAAGGGTGTTGGATTTGAGAACGATGCTCAGAAGTTTCTCAGCTGTTTCTTCTCTCAGTTGTCTAACCTCCTTAAGCATCGGCTCTACTTCGTGACTCTCCATCATCCTAAACACATGCATACATTATATTATGCTGCTACATAATACATTTAACATAATATATATATATATACTGTTTGTACAGCAAAAGAAAAAGAAAGAAACATGTCCATGTCAAAGGAAGTGTCAATGTCAATGGGGCATCTGTCATATTATTAGGCCATGCTAATGCTGCTACCTATCAACCCATCAACTGCTACACATGGGATGTGAGTATGAAAGGGAAAAATTGGAGGAGACGAAACCAAATACCCGTTTTTCACACTTCACTGACAATGCGCATGAAAATTTAACAAAGCAAAGAAAACATGACACATGCTTTCCCTTGCATGAAATTATTTATTCAAGATATGGATACAACGCCAAGCACAAAAGGAACATCTAGACCTTATACAGAATATTTATATAAAGACATATATATATATGTATACTCTTGACTCCTTTCTTTTATTTGTATTGACGTAGAAGAAAATGATGCATGACATTCCTTCATCCTTCCTTAAGCTTTGTGAAAAAATCAGAAGTCTTTTTACTATAGTCACTTTTGCAAGTCCAAGTCAAATACACCTTTTGTAAGTTAAAGTTGTCTTTGTCTCCCTTGCGTCATATCATGTCATAGAATTCTTTATATAAATACCATACCCGTTTTGTAAAAGACTTGTTTGTACAACAAAGAGAGGAAAGATGCACAGTATTAGATATATTTTTTTTGAGAAGTTTCTTACTGAAAGAGGAAAGCTCCGCAAATTATGTAGCCGACGACGAGTCCACAAACTCCTACATGGGAGAAAGTGAAGGCGACCAGTACTCGGAATGCACTTTTAATCCTTGGCCAAAGGTTCTGCTCATACTCCAAATCACTCATCTAACAACATGGATTCTTGAGCGACTTCTTTCCTACACTTTTGAATTGGGGTTTGTTGGAGGTATATTTTTGTTTTGTTAATTAGTAACCTCCCTGTTTGTCCTAAGGTTTTATTTTAAAATTATATTTTGGTACAAGGAGAATTAAATAATGTGCCTATTTCAATAGAAAAAGAGAACAGATTTTGGGTGGAAATTCAGCGAGAATTAGCCACAAATAGAAATACAGTGTATAGAAATATGAAAAAGAAAGCAAGCCACCAACGTAATCTATATATTTTTTTTTACAAAACTGTAATTACAAATTACAATATACCGAACACAAAGTGGAAATAAATAATTAGAATTGTTGCTGAAATAACTATATAAGTATAATAAACTATGTATTCTTATTTTTAAATTGTTTCATAAGTGTGGAAATAAAAAAAGAAATAATCAACGTTAACAAAAGGATTGAGACGATGAATGATTTTATATAATGATTTCCTAGTCTAAAAGGGAAAAAATGTCAACTATTCATAAAAGTTAAATCCAGTATTTTTTTAAAATAATATTTAACAACTGAGCAGTTTTGTTGTAATATTTTTTTTGCGAAAAGTAGAAATAACGTATCACAATTATAATTACCACCCGTGATGTAACAAACGATACAAAAATCTAGCATAAACTTAGCACAACTCTAGGAAAAACATAACACGTACAGATCTGATAAGGTCAAAGATGGATGAACTGAAAAGGTACAGATAGATTGTGAATTTGCAATAAACTGTTTCCTTGTTTATTCCTGGTTTATCAAGAGCATTGAATAGATGGTATAGTAGCAACATTCACTGTCAAACCTTACTAAGATTGAAGCAGTGTCGAGGAAAAGTGTTGATTTTCTATTGTGTATCGTGTATCACTTTTTTCTATAATAAAACGGAGGGTTTAAACCTGATTAAAAAAGTTGTTTGCTGACACGACAAGTGAATTGAACTAGTGGGAGACACCTTTTCCTTCAACTTGATAACCTGTCAAGATACAGCAGATAATGACTGAAAAGCATTTCATCGTGTAGCATCTTGTATCTTCCTTTTTCATTTCACTTTCGCTCCATTTCATATATATCCTTACTCTCACAGCATCAAGTTACTCTTAATTAAAACTCGCCGCACACAACAAAACAAACACAACAGACTTTTAGCTTCAGCTTCACTCCATAACCAATTATTTCCATTTAGCCACAATCGTGAGACATGTGCATAATACGAGTCCACATTAGTAAATTTTCATTAGTTTTCCTAAGCGGTGTATCACAGACAAACAAAAACTCGAGCCACGACAACCAAACTTTTTGCAGTACACCACAAACATTCTTTTAACAATCACTATGCACTACTCCTGTCAGTCGTCTTGCAATTCCCATTCCTTATTTATAAGAAGAAAAAATCTCTGTCGAAACAAATTCTCCCGTTAAAATTCTTTACATGGCCTCTCCTCCAAAATGAGTTCCATTTTTCCTTTTGCTACCTATGTTTTGCAAAGTAGACAGCCCAACACGTAAATACTCCTCCTCTCCAACAAATTGCGAATTTGGTCATGACCTGACACTGATCCTTTTTCTTGACTTGTGTGAACTTTGGAGTAGTCGATGAGCATAAGAAAAACCGGTGTGTTGGACACATAAAAAAGGTTTTTTTTTACTTCGTGTGTATGCTACCACCGCCACCACTACTACTGGTCGAATAACGGATTAGTAAAACGATTCGACAAGAGATGAGTATATATATTTTTTTTATTTTGCTCACACACATACACTTTACGTTAAGATTTTGTGGCTGATGTGTTTTTGTTATTGAAGAGGATGATGGAGGAGATGATGATGATGATGATGAGAAACCGATACATGCATACATAGACACGTTTATACTACTTACAACTTTTAAAATGCTGATGTACACCACCTATTTCGAAAAAAAAAACTTTTTTAGCTTTTGCCAATGATCCAACTTGTCTCATCGTCGCATTTCTTATTCTTATTTTATGCAATGCAATGTCTACCACGAATTGCACAAAGTTGCCTTATAATCACTTCTGAAAGTGTTTGAACATGTTTGGCTTCTAGTTTAGTGCTTGTGGAAATAGCGAAGTGTAGGAAAATGGGAAATAGAGAGAGAGAGAGTGAAGGAAAAAAATTGTTCATTTGAGAAATACTTTTGAAGGGAAAATGTATAACAATATCATCACGACGACATTTTATTTAGTCATCCTTATCGTGCGACACACAAGCATAAGAATGTCCCACAACCACATAGAGCCATTTCCCAAAGACAAAAATTGCAATGAGAGAGGAAAGTAATGGGAATTAAATGCGTAAGTGTTCCATGGTTTGCTACTTGTCTTAGGGTCGAGGAACCAAATCTGATTTGATGAAGAAAATAGAGAAAAAGTGTAGCAGTAAAATATATAATTTTTTTTCTTAATAAAATGTCTATAGGTTGTGTGCTATATTTATGTACTTATATATATTTAGTAAACTTTAAACTAGGGATGAGGAATAGAAACAGTTCGTCGCTCGGGATCTTAAATTCTAGTAATACAATCCGAATTCACATGTTTCCTTGTGTTTATGTCGTGAGCGATGAGATGAGAACACTTCAGTCACAAAAAAAGACATCGAATGTGTGCACGCATATCGTATTATATTGTACTTTTGATGCGGATATTACGTTCCTCCTTCCCTTGTGTTGATGCTACAAGTACATACTAAAGTAAACTACTGGAGCATTCACAAGACGAACGAGAGAGAGATAATATGCTCGAGAAGCTTCTCTCCCTATTTCAAACGAGTTCGAAAATGTATAACGTGAGATAAGGAGAAGCTGCCTATGTACACAATAAATACATATTATAGTGTCGCATCGTCTGTGTGTATCATATATATTATGCATGCTTGCTTACATAATATGTTGTGTCGAGTTGATCGTCTTCTTGTGTTTACCATGAATCCTCATGAATTAGAGCATTGTTTTTGTATTTTATCGCTTCGTTTGTCTGATTTATAATAGGATCCAACTCCACATAAATGAATGAACTGGGATTGGGAAAACAAGCTAAGAAATATAAATCATCGGTTTGAAGACGTAGAAAATTTTTTAATTGCTCCGACATTAAACTGGAGTAGATGAAATTTGTGGTGGGTGAGGAATCATAAAATTGGTGTGTATGTTGTGCGTGTGTGTGTACACGGATAAAAAAATGAATTATTGCTTCAAATTTTTGTGCTTTGCTCTACCACTATCCTCGGCTCAGAAAGAGTTATGAGCGTGACAATAATCTAAATGTACATATATATGTATGTACACATGGTTCTAACGCTATGATAAACTAATAATACAGAATATTATGAAACATTCAATTTCAATTTTTTCTATACTTGTCAAGCTTGTTTACTATAATCTACGGTGGGCGTAGCATATCTCACTAGTTTAAAAACTTTCAAAGTATTAAAGAATATTTATTAAAACTTTTAAAGGGGAAAATGATACGATCGATTTGAGAATTTTATAGCTTGAATATAATGCTCACATTTTTCTTGCTAATTCAATTATTTACGGAATAGCTACATAAACATGAGGATCATGTGGAAAATGAGCTGGTGGTCATCATCATAATCACATCATCATGCTTCACATGTTACCTCACACATATTCGAAGCTACCAAGCACACAGGTCAAGCCTCTGCTCGGATATTAACTCTATTAAAACCTTAGGGAAAAATTATGCTCTACTAGCCTCTCCGTCTGTTTACATTCAAGTCATTTTGATACAGTTTTTTTTCTACTCTTTCTGTTAAGTAAGCTACAAAATATGAATTCCGATAATAGTATCTTTTATATTTACCTTATAATAATACTTATCTATCATCCATATCTTTATAGTTGGTAATGCCACACACATACAAGAATTGGTAAAAGCAAAGTACATGATCAGTTTCAAAATAAAAATGGTATAGGTATGCACATCTTAATGAAATGAAGCAAGAAAGAAGAAAGATTTTCCCCAATGCTAAAAATAGACAAGAGAAGGGAGTCTGGGATGGTTGCCTATTCTTAACCCTTTTCTTGTTCCCCAGCCTCCTCATTTTCTCACAAAGAGCAAAACTTCCTCAACGTCTGACGTCTACTACAAAACTACAAAATACAACTTGACGATATTTGTTACTACAACGGCATGCCGTGCCACACCACCACATGTAGTACTTATATATATATACATCTTCTTATGTGATGTGTGTTGTGTAGTAATACCTACATTACATAATTGAGAGAAACACGTGGTAGTGGCTAAGAGTTGCTAGAGTACACGGTACACTTTTACTAGTACATTTCATTCCCGTACTTTGACCGACTAATTACAATGCTCTCTCTCTCTCTCTCTTTCTCTGTATTTGCCGGAGTACATTCAATTTCATTTGGCTTTGGTTGTAATGTATTATGCACATATTCATCCACTCAAACAAATAACTTGTGTATATATAGGCTCTAGATTTATAGAACTATATAACCCTGAGTTTGAGAGCACACTTCACTGGTTTCACCTCAATTTTGGATGGAAGAGGAAAGTGAAGTAAAGTTGAAATGAAGTGAGGTGATGTATGCAACTTTTGAGTGTGTAGAGAAAAACAAGAGAGCACATTTTAATTAACTAACACAGATGAAAATCCAACTATGCTCAATGGCAATTAATTATATGAGGTTTTGTTTCCCTTCGATGAGGTAATGAGAAATTCATTGAATGGAATTCTCAATGCCCACTTTATAATATGAAAACAATTATTTACCATTCTCCGTGTAGGAGCTCAGTCAACTTGAAATTTAGCAGCAGCTGCTTCAACAGTAACATTAGAAATTGGACAAACTATTTAGCTTACATTGCCACTTGCCCCATTTCCTTTTCACTAATGCTGCTTTGAAAGAAGTATATTATTATGGAATGTGTACGCTACTCAAAACTGGGAACAAAATTCGTTTCCCTGGAAAATTATATTATTGAAGCTGTTTGTGATTAACATTAAATTTAAATTTATACATGTGAGGTGAGTGCACAAAGTCGTTTTTTGTTTGCTCAAATCTGAGAACAAAATTCGTTTCCCTGGAAAATTATATTATTGAAGCTGTTTGTGATTAACATTAAATTTAAATTTATACATGTGAGGTGAGTGCACAAAGTCGTTTTTGTTATCTGTCTTGTGCAATACGTGCATAATGAATGATTAAACATATTTTCCTTTCATGTTACACTCACGTTGGGTATTGTTTACAATACTACTTACGCTTTTTAAAAGGAATGAGTTTAGAAAAAGGTAAATAGAGTTTTGAAGCTTGTGCTTTTTCGGAGAAGTTCTGTTACAAGCTCTTTCCTTTTGACTTGACTCTCTCACTAATTGCTTAGGTGTTAATTATTGTGTGAATGGGTACGAGCGCCAATGGCACGGTACAGGAATGAAAGAAATGTTGAATTAACGTGTAATGAGCATAGAAAACATTAATTAAAGCTGGTAATCAGGTGTCGTAGCATGAGCTCTATGAAAACGAGGCTAATTTGTAGCACTGTAACTGTAGGAAGTATATCCCCTTTCGCTACTCTTGCTCAAGTCCTCAGGTTGCTTTTACACGGTTTAAGTTGTATCAAGCTACACAAACAACTCACAGCAATAAGGCAAAAGGTAAAGAATGAGACAAGAACTAATTTGTAGAGAGATAAGCATGAGCACAAATGATTTCAATTAACTCTGGTGGAGTAAAGCGGAAGCGTTATGAGAGAATTCCGGACAAACTTTAACGTGTAATGAGCATAGAAAACATTAATTAAAGCTGGTAATCAGGTGTCGTAGCATGAGCTCTATGAAAACGAGGCTAATTTGTAGTACTGTAACTGTAGGAAGTATATCCCCCTTCGCTCTACTCTTGCTCAAGTCCTCAGGTTGCTTTTACACGGTTTAAGTTGTATCAAGCTACACAAACAACTCATAGCAATAAGGCAGAAGGTAAAGAATGAGACAAGAACTAATTTGTAGAGAGATAAGCATGAGCACAAATGATTTCAATTAACTCTATGGTGAAGTAAAGCGGAAGCGTTATGAGAGAATTCCGGACAAACTCAAAAATACAAAATGTAAATAATATAAAACTGTGAACAGGATGCAAAAACTAGCTGATGTAAAATCTAAAATTATCTTATTCAAAAAAACACAATGGTTGCAAATGATTAAGTAGAATATAAACTTTTTTCTGCTGGGGATCATGAAATTTGACTTTTTAATGTGACGTTGCACAACATTAAAACACGGTATGGTTTATGATAGTGATGCTAACCCCAGGCTGCAGGGCTTCAGAGCCGATTCTGCGGCAGTGCAGTCGCAGTGATACAACATTAAACTTTATGAAGATATGTATGTATAAGTATATCTACGGAAATATGACGGTTGCTTTTCAACTCTCGTACTTATGATGGAAATGACGCTGATGATGAGAAATGAAATAAAAAAGAAAGAATCCTAGAGGCTCACAAAAGAATTCCTCTGTCAAGAATTCCATCAACGTATTGTCCTCTTAAGCAATTCGCATCATTTATCATTCCACCACCAGTTTCCTCCCCTTTTCATCCACTCTTTTCTTCCACTTCCTTTGCCTCTTTATAGCTTTTTAAAAAACGGTTCAAGCTTTACATTATATTGTCATCCTCAATCCCACTGACTTGACTGTTTTGCAATGGATATCAAAGAGATGAGACTGACTACAACTCTGGCTGAGTTGATGTTAATACTAGCTACTATGCTGATGCTTTGGAGCTCACACAAAAAAAACTACTTTTTTAATGCCGTTTTGAAAACCCGTTATACAAAAAAATCAGTCTTGTTTTTCTACCCTTAGAGTTAGACTTTCTTTTAGAGTCTGCCAATTCCAAAAAATTTATTTTTCCAACGGAGAGAATGAATGTATTATATTATATCTTTATGTGATGTGATGACGAGGCGAGGTGTATGTTGTGGGCGGATAATATAGACCATTATATTATTTTTTTGCTACGTTCCATATATCCAAATAAATGGTCTGTGTCGAGAACCCATTGGATCGGCATCCCAGTCAGTCAGCCTCATTGTATGGTGTCGTTCCAAAGAGAAAATTAACTCTTCATACATTTTCTACCTAACCAAGGAAGAAGAAGAGGACAGAATACGGAAAAAGAAGATCACATTAAATTTTTCTTCACAAAACTAAACCACACACATGCAAAAAAAGTGTGTATTTCTATGATAACTAACAACTCTACCTAGTTTCCGATTCTGATAAAGACATCCAAACAGACGCGTACAAGAGTCGCGTGGTTTGTTCCCTTTTTGGTTGGTTCTGTTCTAGTCACAACTCGAGTTGTGATGTTCAGATCAGATAAGAAGACACGCCAAAAAAAATTGGTACGTGTGCTATACAAAACGTAACCAAAGTATGGGGCCCTAAGTCCTAGTCTTAGTTAGCCACTAGCTGCTAACTATTTTTTAGAAGAACACCATGCGCCCACGACTACGACATGACAAGAGGATGCTATTGCTGATGATCATGTTTGTTGGAGCTCTTATTCGTGCCCAACAAAGAGAGTGGCTTGATCAGGTAGTTTTCACAGCTAATTAGCTAGGAGAAATGCTTGTTGGTGTTGTAGCATATAGAGAACCGTTATGCCTTTTCACCGTGTGCGACACTCACTCCAACAACTTGACTAGGAAGAGAGAGNGCTAATTAGCTAGGAGAAATGCTTGTTGGTGTTGTAGCATATAGAGAACCGTTATGCCTTTTCACCGTGTGCGACACTCACTCCAACAACTTGACTAGGAAGAGAGAGCCAGTGGGAGATGGGAAGACACCCAACAAATATTAGATGAGGCTAACTCTCTCACACAATGCACTAAACTTCTTGCTGTTTTTGAGTGTGTCAGTGTGCGTGTCGTCTGAGGATAATGTCTCTCTGAAAGATGCGGAAGTTGGAAGAAGTGAGATGCTAAATAATTTTACAATTCCATTACATCATATATTATCAAGAGTGGTTAAATACTTTTCACATCATTGTCGCTCGCAAAAGGCGAACTGTGGGCTTTGTGTGAGGTCTTCGCTTCGAATAGTTGAGGGACAGCCGTGCAAATTACTTTGTTCTGTTAAATACGACAAAATATTTTTAATTAAATTGGGAGAGAGACAAGCAGTGAAGGAGGCAGAGAAATAAGTAAAGGCTTGTTGAAATATGCTGCAACTTCAAAAACGCAACCTCCAACAAGAACATTTACGAAGGAAAGGTAAAACATGATGATGAACCATGAAAGACCTGAGATGAGACCAATATCTCTGGTTTTGAGATGTATTTATGTATATTATGTATTTATATGTGATGCTGTGATGCTATTGCTGTAGAAGAAGGATGGATGGATGAATGGATGGAGAGATAAATGAATGGTTTGAGTCTGTAGTATCTTTGCATTGAGTTACACACAAAGCTTTTTGGCAACTTGAGTCATTTGGCAATTTCTCTTTTCCTCTCTTCCTCCCTAATGAATTCACTGAAAGGTATCAGTCAAAGCTTTACTCGGGAGCGTTTTGATGAGATGACAAAAATAAGAAAATAAAATTGTCGGAGGGCTTCCAATGAGAAAATTAGAAAAGCAGCAATATACACAAATATACATGCTTCAATAACGCATTCGTTCAAGTGCATTTGGATTGGATGGAATTGGATTTTACCTAATCGTGAATTCACCTTTTTAGAGGAGAAACGGAAACCTTAATAGATTTTTGGAGGAAATTAATCAATTACCAACTATTAGGGGGAAACGAGGAAAATATGCTAGCGGATTTAAAATGCGCACTGTAAGGTGAACGTAATAAATCCTTTTGGTCGTTTTAATTCATGCTGTTGCTTCCCTTTGTCAACAAATCCTGTAGAATATGAGGAGATAGGCTTTACCAAGGCTGAGTCAAATCCTCGAATTGAAGCGAGCTGGATGGAATGCCGGTGTTCGCAGTTTATAGCTGGCTAAAAACAATTAAAATCAATATGATCACGGTTCTTTCTCATATGTCTCCAATAGGATTGGATAACACTTTATATTTTGAGATGATGATGAGATAACTCCAATGATGCCAATGTTTGAATGATAGTGATTATGCTTGAGTTTCTTGCCTAGGTTCTGCTCTACTAAGCAAAGCAGGAGAAGGATACTGTTTCAAGGTGACCTGGAGATCAATTATGCCATTTGTCAAAAGTCGGAAATTGTTTTCAACTTAAAATGAAAGTTATAAATGTAATTAACATGTAAATAAATGATAAATGGATGGTTTCCCCCACAAATATCTCGTACGCCCACACTGCTGGCTAAATGAGTAATGCTATTCGTTAAAATAAAGGACAGGAAATTAGCAATGGGACTTGGTACAAGAGATGAAATTAAACTCAACAGCAATGCTAAAACGTTTATGCACAAAGTTGTTTATTTTTGTCTAAACATTTATTATAGAAAACTTAACGTGTTTTGATGAGAAAATTGAGTTACAACTCAAATAGAACTTCGCTCTAGACCGCATCATCTCCTGTGCTCTTTAGCAGATTTTCACTGAGGTGGAAATGAATTTCCAAATCCAGTAATCGGTGCTGGTGAATAAATGTTTGGATTCATAACTGGTGACTTATAGTCGGAGTTCATGTATGGTGATACTTGATAGTTTGGAGCGACAACTGGTGGGGGTTGGAAAATCGAGCCTGGTGCTGTAGCGTGAAAGTTTGGGGGAACAAATATTGGAGCTTGCAAATTGGGAATCATTCTGGGGGTGTTCATCATTATATTCCATGACTGCCGGACTCCGTCCTTTATAATCGATTGCTCTCTCGGTTCCAATTTATTCAAAAAACACCTTAAAAGCAATAATTATAGCAGTTATTCACAATGAATCATAAATCTGGAAATAGTTTGCTACACTACACACGCTGGTTACTACTTAACCAGAAAGGGGCAGAAATTAAGCTTACTGTATGCATTTATCATTAATTTCTTACTGAGGATGATTAGGAGCAAGAGGATAGGTTCCAGGAACATTAAACTGGGTTACAAATTCAATATTCGGGTGTCCTCTCCTTTCATCGATGGTAAAATTTACATTTAGAGCCAGCGTCTTCTTCTTCACCTCGACTTCCTTGCTGGTGATTTCCGAAGGTTGACGTTGGCCACCGGTTGAAGGAAGGGGGTCAGACATTTTAGCTTTAATTAAAATATAATAAATACGCACAAATAATTTATGAAGTGATAACAATTACGGTCAACAGTAAACGTAATGTTCGATAGACTTTTGGACGTGTAAAAATTAATTTTTAACTGAAAATGTTAACTGCTAGCTTGTTTGGGACGCTTCTGTAAGCTGATCACGGACTACAAACTTACTCAAGCGGGAGCACTGCGAAATGTAATTGAGCAATATAAGCTGTAGTTTAACTGTCAAAACTTTAAATACCTTCGTTATAGATTAATTAAATTTATTTTAAGGGAATCGCACAATAACTAAGAACACATCAATGACTTTTTAGGTAGTGGCTAGGAGCAACAAGAAAATGCTATGCTCATATGAAAGCAACAACTACGTAGTTTGTACATCTTAATGCGTAGAAATGTGCTCGTTTGTTAGGACCATTATTATGTAAATAATTCAATCAACGACATCAATGTACAAATCTGTTATCTAATCATTTTCCATTAGATTGGGTTTCCGGTCTCCTATTCAGTTGAAAGTTGATACTTAGCATATTGTTTTTTTGGATTCCTTGTAAGTTACAGCGATCCCTTTTTTCCTTTTGT